>MU158819.1:235277-258535 GCA_015888305.1 Antheraea pernyi
AAAGTAAATTTTAAAAAAAAGTATTAACCGACTTCAATATCAATCAAAAACCCATAAGGCACTAAAAAGTGGAAAATAAATAGTTTATCAAATTAACCAAATGAAATAAAACATATGAATATGTGTGTTACCTAAAGATGTACTGGAAGTCGGTACCAACCAAAATTTTTGTATTACAGAGACGCGAGAGTGGACTTAAACTTTGTACCTGTAGATGATATGATTTTCGGTTTGCTTGGCACCGACTTCCAATACATAAACAAAATAGGAAAACAACGCAAATAAGTACCTGAGCGAGACAGGGGAAAAATAACATAAGACTACTTAAATAAACAAACAATAAAAAGTAAATAAATTTAAAAATAAATCACTGAAGAATTAAAGAAATACGTAAATAAATAGATAAATAAATGAGTAAATAAATACCAAAAAATATACTAAGAAATAGATAAAGCAATAAATAAATACAAAGGAAAGGTCTCACTCAGATCCAGGAAAAAAACGCAGGTGCACCGCAGGTGTGCCGGATCGAAACAACACAATAACTGACGTCACTAAATCACGAGTATTAAAATCGAACTTAGCGCGCGCAGCAAAACGGACAACCGCTCGAGTCGACGATCGCGTATTTACGTCTATCTTCCCCTAAAAATAACCGTCAAACAATAATAATAATTTTTGTTATGTCTATTTTTAGACTTCGGTGCCGTCACCGTTAGTAAATTTAAATTCAATCTTATAAAATGCGTGTTGCGCCCACGCTTTTGTAATCGATCCCTATTAGCTCCCGCACACTTCGCGGTTCTCAATAATATCTCGAGCCTAGGTCGTCCCCGCGCGGAGCCCTCTTGATATTATTCTCGTGATACAGTGACTCACCTACATCACTTGAACACACATATGAGATCATCTCTCTCACACACGTGCACATACATACACATGGTGGGAGGGTTTTGTTTTCTTTTCCCTCATCGAACTGAATCGAATAGTTTAAGTTCGTTACAATCCGATATACACGTATTCATTTGTGAATCATGCAATTTCGATTGTATGGTTCACAAATGTATATATGTATGAATAGCTTAGAATAGTTAGCTAGGACAGACGTGTCTTTTACCAGGAAACAGCCCAAGCCGAGGTGTGCGTGCACCCTTGTGTATGTTACCCAAAACCAAAATCGGCTGAGTGCCCTAAGCGCTCGGCCTTAGTAGTCCGGTGAAGCTGTAAAACCCTTGCCAGGTCAATAGCATAGTCAGTTCGAAAAAAAAAAAAAAAAAAAAATAGAAACTACAATAATTATAAAAATGATAATAAAACATTTTAATTTAACTATACTAATAATAACGTCAATCCCATAAGGTCTGGCGTAGATTTAAGCTTTAAGCTAGTTTTACATTGTGTAGTGTAATAATCAAATGTTAATACAACAAAGGCAGCCCTCTAACAAGGTGTGGCCAATAAATATAATGTTTTAAGAAATATTCATACAGTGTAAACCCTGCCTAACAAAACTTAAAGGACCCAACATTTATTAAGAATATTCATTATAAACAGTCTAACTTTTCTCCGATTTTTAATGCACGTATCGAATAAATCTTTTCGTCAACGCATAACAGTTGGTTTTTTCTATTGGTTATGTTAATAATTTTAAAGTTAGTTTACAACTGACAAGAATATTTTTAGTATATTGGTATATTTAGTAACGGAGACCCAAAATTACGTAGAGGCACTGCAATCCAAGAGCAATGAAACACGTTTTGTTAGCAATTGCCAAGAAAAAAGTAAAGATGTATGTAAAGCCTTTTGCAAACTAATTTACATATTACATTATATAAACAATAATACTATTAATAATTATTTTAAATATTTACTGACGTCCAAATTCTGAACGTATTTCTGCGTAATAGAAAATGGCCCTTGCGTTTGTGCATTTAAAGATTTTTTTAAGCGTTGGGCGAAATCTTCTTGAGATCTTCCACTTCGACGCCGAAACGTAGGCCGGGTAGGTCAGATTCTTATTAACTAAAAACCCCATGGTGTTTTACTCACCCTTTTTTCCAATTTAAGATAAGCCAAATTCAACTCTTTCTACATTATTTCTTTTTCTTTATAGACGTTATTAAAAGTTTACACTTCATAAATCTTTCTTTTTTTTATATATCATAGGAAGCAAACGAACAGGTGGGTCACCTGATGTTAGGTGTTCACCACCGTCCATAGACACTTGCAACAAACAGATAATTTTCATCCTTACGGAAATTCTTGTTCTAATATAATTTTAATTGGCAACACTATTCAGAAGAGCAAAGATCCGTGTAAAAACAGGAAAAAACGTGCAGCGTGGGAATAACTTTACTTAGTTTTAATGATGACTAAATTGGGCCTTTTCCTATTTAGGTGCATAGTACAAGTTACGCATACAAATTAAATGCCTTGTTAATTTATATCAATACTAATGCCCATGAAATAGTGTAAATGTAGATTTTTTTATTTTTTATTGCGTACCTATGTTCGGATAAGCCGAAAACTTTATTCAAAATAAATAACTCATATAAGATAGAGTAAATCGTGTATTTACGTCTATCTTCCCCTAAAATAACCGTTCAATAATAATAATAATTGTTGTTATGTCTATTTTTAGACTTCGGTGCCGTCACCGTTAGTAAATTTAAATTCAATCTTATAAAATGCGTGTTGCGCCCACGCTTTTGTAATCGATCCCTATTAGCTCCCGCACACTTCGCGGTTCTCAATAATATCTCGAGCCTAGGTCGTCCCCGCGCGGAGCCCTCTTGATATTATTTTCGCGATACAGTGACTCACCTACATCATTTGAACACACATATGAGATTATCTCTCTCACACACGTGCACATACACACTGTGGGAGGGTTTCCTTTTTTTTTTCCCTCAATCGAACTGAATCGAATTGTTTAGTTCGTTTCATTTCCGATATACACGTATTCATTGGTGAATCATACAATTTTCATTGCATAATTCACAAATGCATATATGTATGAATAGCTTAGTATAGTTTAGCTAGGACAGACGCGTCTTTTTCGGTAACAGCCCAAGCCGAGGTGTGCGTGCACCCTTGGTATGTTACCCAAAACCAAAATCGGCTGAGTGCCCTAAGCGCTCGGCCTTAGTAGTCCGGTGAAGCTGTAAAGACCTTGCCAGGTCAATAGCATAGTCAGTTCGAAAAAAAAAAAAAAAACTACGTATATTTAAAAAAATGTCATAAACTGAAGTATAGCATTAAATTGAAATAAATAAGATACATTTAATTAAAACAACAACTTATTTCATGTTACTTCACCTTACTATCTCTTTGGAGACTAAGTTTATCACACGTTTAAATCAAAAAGAGAATAACAGTCGTCTGTTATCATAATTTTGATCGTATTGAAGAGGCTGTTGAATTGGACGTATTCTTTTCTCAACGTTAATTTACATTCTCGTGAAAATTCGAAAAAGGTAATTATTGAGTTAAATACTTGTTTGGTTAAAGGAGCGATATACCGATTACAGGCAAAATAGGTGCATATAGAGGTCTTGTAGAGGAAGCGGGAAGGGGAAGAGGAAAGAAAGAAGAGGGGTGTAAGGGGTGTCGAATAATATCTAAGACTTGAGACATCCAAGCCAACCTCACCTGCACGTGGTGCACCCTGCCGAATAACGAATAAGGCAACGGCGAAAGCGGAATGGTAAGGTTTTAGAGCCTGACTGGGTCGCAACCACCATGTATATGGCGAAAAAGCCCGTCATAGTGATTCGCTTCTGCGAGTCGCGTTTCGGGATCAGCCTGTACATATACAGCTGGATTGTACTGTCCTTACCATCAGGCACAGTGCAGTTATTTTGCAGTGCTACAATAATAAAAAAAAGCTATCTTTACTAAGAGACCTAGTAATTACTTGATATTTGATCTTTTGTTTCCAATAAAGTGTTTATTTTGGAATTCTCATACCCGCGACGTTCCAGGCTCCTTCGATCTGGTACGCCGCTGTAGCGACGCCAAGCTTGAGGTTGTCGGGCAGTCTCCTCATTTCTTTTCCTGAACTAAAATAATTAGAATATTTTATATCATAGTAAATGACACTTTTAAATTAAATAACCTAACGCGATTCAGTGACACTGAATATTTTCACTCACTATCTTAACACGCACAACAAAGATCACCCCCACATACGTGCACACACCCATACAGGTACACATATGTAAGGGTTTTTTTTTCTTTATTCTTCGAAGTGAGTCGGAACTCGTTGAAGGAAAACGTGGCGTGGTGGTAGTGATTTTTCTAAGTCCACTTGGCTAGCTACCAGCCTCAAGTTGAAAATCTATTACCAAGGATCTGTTGGCGTGTTTCAGGAGTTGCACTTAAGAGCCCTTCTCCTCTAGGTTGATCATATTCACCCTCTTAGACCGCATTGTCTTTTAACATCAGACAAGATTGTGGTAAAGTGCTGAAATCTATAAAATATAATAGAAATTCAGAGTTGGAGAAAAAGCGTAAAGATTCGTGACGAATTCGTGATGATTCCTTTATTTTTTATGGGGACGATATTAGTGTGGACTATGTCCTACACACGTTTTCCAGAACAGTACTTGTCTGACATCCTATTTTTTTTTTTATGTCATAAGTGGCAAACGAACTGGTGCGTCACCTGATGTTAAGTGATCGCCACCGTCCATGGACACTAACAACACCAGAGGAGTCGCAAGTGCGTTGTCACCCTTTGGGGGGAAGGGATTAGGGGAGGCAGAGGGAGAGGAGGAGAGGGGAGGGGAGGTGGGCCTCCGGCGCTCTCACTGACCGAACGAAACGCAACTATGCGAGCACTGCTACTTCACATTGGTTTTCTATGAGAGGGTGGTACTACCCCGGACGAGCCGACCCATTCATGCTGAAACCAGTAATAGTTTCAGCGTGGCTCTACCACCATGAATATTTGTTATATTGTTTGTATATTTCCTTCGTGATCAGTATCAACATTTACTGAGATGAAGCCTACAACCTCTTAGCAATTATGTGTAAATATTTAGTGCTCAAAATTAAAAACTATCACCGGAAAACAACCCACTAATCGAGAAGAACCGGTAAGAAACTCGTACATAGATGAATATAAAAAAAAAAAGCTACAATTGTTTTTAGTGGATGCACAGACAGGGGTGTCAATTACAGTCATCACCATTGCTCACATATTAATCCACCCTATAATAGCTTTTTCATACCAAAGCTCTTAGATAAAATCCAGCATGTACAAATCAATAAATAAAAATTACCTCACGTCCGAAAAGCCGAATAGTACAAATATTAAAGGAAGCAGAGTACGTAGAGATCTGAAACAAATTGGTTTTTGTACTATAATCACAATAAAGGTTATAAAATGATATAGTCAGTTATGGTAAGTTTGAAAGGGAGTTTTCTATGGATTTTCAGTGGTTAACGATTTAAGTTTGGCAGTTAGCAAAACGGGTATTAAAGGTAAAGGTAAAAATGCTCTACCATAGTCACGTCCTTATGCCAAATTTTTCCTCATGTAAATAGTAGAAAAGGACATTTAAACTATATGTCCTTTTTTGTATTACTGAGAACGTGTTTTGAAATTTTGTGAAGATCGGTCGAGTAGTTAGAGCGTGAAAGCGTAACAAACAAATAAACTTTTTTTTTTCGAACAGACTACGCTATTGACTTACAATCAGCAATGTAGATTTGTGGAAAATGTGCCATGAAGATCCCATAGACCATCAAGTGCGACGTCGAAAATGGACCTGGATCGGCCACACTTTGCGAAGGGACAACAGCCATATCCCTAATCAGGCATTGGACAGGAATCCCCAAGGCAGGCGGAAACGTGGTCGTCCTAGACAAACCTGGCGAAGATCTGTGCTTGCAGAGTCTGCGAAAATTGGGCTTGCTTGGAGTGAGGTGAAGCGTTAAGCCATCGACAGATCGAGATGGAGAAGCATTACCCTCTGCCCCGACAGTTTGGGGACATAGGATCCCAAGAGAGAGAGACGCTATTGGCCTGGCATTCGCCGCTTGGCAACTGGTTCAAGGGCGCCAGAGTGGTCGAACCACGGCTTGGGCTGTTGCCTTGGATGCAATTTCGTGTGACTGTTTAAGCTGAACAATTTAGCTATTCATAGATACAAGAATTCCTTTTTTTTCGAACTGACTACGCTATTAACCTGGCAAGGCCTTCACAACTACACCGGACTACTAAGGCGAGCGCTTAAGGCGTTCAGCCGATTTTATTCAGGCAACTAGCTCAAGGGTGCACGGCACACCTTGGCTTGGCCTGTTACCGATATCCCGGATCTGACCTAGCTAAAGTATTCTAATCTATTCATACATATATTCGTTTGTGAATCATACAATTGAAATTGTATCATTCATAAAGGCTTACATGTATATTGGAAGTGAAACGAACTGAACTACTCGATTCAGTTCGAACAAGGCAAAAAAATAAAACCCTGCCATCATGTGTGTAATGTTTACACGTATATAAGTTGTTCTCATGTGTGTACAAGTGATGTAAGTCAGTCACTGTATCGGGATAGTAACAGCTCGAGGACTCTATTCGGGGACGATCTAGGCTCGAGATGTTACCGGAAGAAACGCTATGTATGTGCGGGACCGAAAGAGGGGCCCTCCTTCGCAACGATGCAGAGGAGATTTTCGCGAGCGTGGGCGCAAGCACACATGTTAAACGAGATCGATTCTGTATAAGAATTTCTATGACACACATGTGTACCGGTATGTGAGCCTCACGAATTCAAACATGTATTTCGTGCCTGATAATTTGGCTAATATAAACTAACCCAGTTCGAAAATAAGGGAGAGAATAAAAACCCTTCCACCATGTGTACCTGTGTGTATTTGTGCAAGTATGTGGGGGTGATCTGTGTTGTGTTGTTCAAGTAGTGATTGTAAATTTTCAGTGTCACTCGAGGGCTCCACTCCGAAGATCAGACCTCGGCTTGAGTCGTTGTCGCGGGAGGCATGAACAAACTTACTTTCGGATTTATAATACTACTTACTAGCTGTGCCCGCGACTTCGCCCGTGGAACGTTATGTAAAAAACAGCGATTACTAAAGTCATCTGAATGTAAAGTCCATCTACTTATCAACTTTTCTCTCGTACTTAAGTCGCGTCGTCATTAAAAGTACAACTTTTGATAAACCCAAACGAAATTTTAATGAAACAAAGACTAAATGTTACACGGAGATTTGTCTTATGTTTTTCTTAAAGAGATTTTATCATGAACGGAGTATTTTAGTAGTGATGCGTGTTTAAATAAAGACAGACAGACAGAAATTTATAAAATGAAATGAAATGTAATTTATTATCTATTCCTGGACACCTACAACATTTTTTTTACAAAACTCTAAAAAGTACATACACCTTTGATTTACATTATTATTGTATACTAGCTGTACCCGCAGACAAGCACGCATTTTTTAAAATCGTATTAAAGAATTAGAGAATTGTGAGACTATGTACAATTACAGAAACGCTCTTTAAAGACCATTGTAAGTACGACGCGCACGCCACTAAAAGTAACATGTAACGTGTACAGTAGATATATAAATACAAAAAGCGTGCCAAATGAGGCTTATCATCAGCAACACATTTGCAACCTTAACCCACCATATAACTACCTCAGTGCTCACTTACACTGTATAAGGAACTAACGAAATAATAACTTAAAATATTATTATTAAGATTTACATTTACATTATATTTAATATCATATAAAATCGATGTAACCGTTTTGGTGACAGCACAGCGGGCGAAGCCACGGTTAACAGCTAGTATAAACTAAAATTGCCTAAATTACTTTTTGTAAAGTCAGCTATCTGCCAGTGAAAGTTTCGTGAAAACTGGTCTAACCGTTTTGGAGATAGCATTTCGGGCGAAGCCACGGTTAACAGCTAGGCTAAATTAAAATAGGCTAAATTACTTGAAATAATGTCTGCTATCTACTGGTGAAAGTTTGGTGAAAATCGCTCCAACCGTTTTGGAGTTAGCATTGCAGACGAAGCCGCGGTTAATACCTAGTCTAATTTAGAGTAGCCTAAGAAACCCGCTGTAATTTCAGCTATGTGTCAGTGAAATTTTCGTCAAAATCGGTCCAGCCGTTTCGGAGAGTACCCGGAACAAACAGACAGACAGACAGATCGACAAAAATTAAAAAAAATGCATTTTTGTTATCAGAAGCTCGGGTAACGAAATCGGGTACTTTCATACCCAATCAGTCAAATTTTTTTATTTTGATATTACATACAGACACTTTATTTTTATTATATTTATTGAATAGATATAGAAGATAAGATCGAAATGTTCTTCAAAATCTTAAGTGCTGATTGGTCAAACTGTGTTGACGTTTATAGATTTCATATTTAATCATTAATGCTTAATTAAAATTATTTGATGGCGCCATTTTTTTGTTGCCCTAGCACTTCCTGAACTTTAAATCTGACCTTACATACACGTACGTAATAAATGACGTAGAATCCTTGACCTATGGCATTATATCTATGCGTAAAAATATTTTTTGAATAAACAGTCACATTTATACTAATAGTATTTAAAGCTGAAGAGTTTGTTTGCTTGAACGCGTTAATCTCAGGAACTACTGGTCGGATTTGAAAAATTCTTCCAGAAGGCTATAGGCCTATCACGTTAAGACTAATAGGGGCAGAGCACCAATGAAGAATGTTTCAAAACCAGGGTGTTTTTTTCCTTTTGAGAGCTTCCGTTCCGTGTTAGCGTTAGCCCAAAGCAGACGAAGTCACGGATTGCTGCTAGTAAGAAACTAATAGCAATGCGTGAATATATATATATTTTTTAACTTTAACTCTTAGAGCGTAGATCCGCAAAGTGGTCAATACGTACCCCTGGGAGTTGTTTTTGAATATCAAAGGGTCCACGCCACCGAAAACAAAATCAGGGAGTCGGCGAAATGCAAATCAGAGAGAACAATAATGAATTCGAATTTTGAAAGAAACAATTTCAAGTAAACTAACTATGTAAAAGATATTAGACACTAAATTTTATAGTAAATCATTTGCGGTTCAAGCTGTACGCCTATGGAACGCACTCCCTTGTGATATTAGGCAAGCAAGATCCTTGACGTTATTTAAAAAATATCTCCATCGGCATTACCTCTCGCTGTCGTAATATAACTATTGTATCGCGTTATTTCATTTTTTTTTTTACTTTTATCTATAGTTTTTGTTTTTTTTTTGTCTATTTGTATTGCCACCCGGTAGTTATGAAAATAAAATGTCTCCTTAGGTTTGCCTGGAAGAGATATCGCCTAAGCGATAAGGCCGCCTAACTGTACAAATATTGTAAATTGATGACTAATTTTGTATATTTTCAACGTGTGTGCAATAAAGAGTTTTATTATTATTATTATTATTATTATTATAATATTATTATTAGATTTTATTATTTATTTGATTTATTAGATATTAGATTATTATTAGATAGATATTAGTTCTTCGGCATCTTCATACTGTCAAACTTTAGCAATATAATAGCAATTAATTATGACGCTAGATTATTTTATTGTTATACTTTTTCCTATATTTAGAAGTTAAATTTGTTATTAGTTACGTGAGATGCATATTTTTTTTTATTTCAAACAGTGTAACAAACTTACGATCTCTGTATGCAAGAAGACAAACCAGTTCAATATCTCTTTGTATTATCAACTGAGTTTCTTAATTGCTATTCAGTAACTATTCACGGGCATTAGTAACATCAATTTAAAAATAAACAATGAAATAGTCATTTTTCATACCGTCTGTTGGTCATATTTCATGCTCTTTACGTCTATAATCCATAGTATTAATACAATACTGAATACAGATTTTCTATTTTTAAAAATGATCTAATTTCTATCTATACTAATATTATAAAGAGGTAAAGTTTGTGAGTTTGTGATATTGTAGCAGGCAATCTGATGAACTACTAAGCCGATTTCGAAAATTCTTTTACCAATAGAAAGCCACGTTATTTGTGCGTGTCTTAGGCTATATATTAACGCGAAGTATGAAAAGACTTTTTTGTGGTAGTCGGATTTACTAAGTCTGAGAAAAAACGGTCGAACGAAAACGTTTCTTACGAACGCTGCCGTAACGATGAGAGATATATGATTGAGTTCTAGAGAAAAGTTGTAGAGGTTGATAATGCCTACAAATAAGTGAGTGACAGTATATGGCTAACTTTTGTATATAAGTCACAAAAAGTAATTTTTTTTTAATGTTTACCGCCCAACGAAGCACGTCTCACCTACTTATTAATATATTACGATTAAAAAGAATCGTCCTACAATAAATCACTTCAAATAAAAAATGATACTAGACTCGACTTTAATATATAAACAAAGAATGAAATAAAAAAATTGTACACACTACTTACTTGAACGCGGACATTGTGTTAAATGTACTGTAACAATTACAAACTAATGATAATATTTGGAGGAACACACGTTTGCTATTTATTTAAATTGTATATCTTCAAATGGAATTAGTCTCGCGCGGACTCGGTTTGTTACCGAATTAACTTTTGTCATGTGTATGAATTAATTACTGAGGTTTTTGGAACGAAATGCCTTATTGAGTATTACACGGTTTGAGTGCATGGAAGCTAGACCGAAAAAATTGTAGCAAGACTTTTTTCCGGCCCCTTAGTATAAGAGCCAGCAACGTTGGAAAAACAAGAGTTTTATAAACGCTGGTTCTTTAATATATCTTTCTCTATACTCTTTCAAACAGGATTCAGGCCGTTCAGGATACCTGGTAACCGGTAAACGTTGCGTTTATTATGGCGCATCACACCTTTACAGGCAAAAATATTGATTTGTAAATAATTTTCGGAAACTTTTTATTATGTTATATGTTAGGATGGCTGTAATTTTAATATATTAACCCGCACGCTGTTCAGAACAATAATAATAATATTAGGTCTTTACCTATGAAAAGCCGTTTTGTATGAAAAAATTTAAACGATTTTTTTTCATGTATTTTATGTTTGTATTAATCGAAGTAATCACCCAACGCAGTGGCAGTTTATTGATGTCCTTCTTAAAGAAGTCAGCTGGACGGGAGGCAACAAATTCTTTAAAGGCATTTTGTACTGCCTCTCGGGTATTGAATTTTTTCCCGCCAAGGAGTTATCCAAATTCTGGAAAAAGTAGTAGTCTGTAGGCGCAAGGTCTGAGTAGGGCGGATGACGGACAACTTCCAACCCCAGTTCTTGCAACTTGGAGACTGTCTGCTGTGCAGTATAAGGTCGCGCGTTGTCGTGCAGGAGCAGCGGAGACGAGCGATTGACCAATGCTGGTTGGAGATGTGCCATCATTGTGTTCAGTTCTTCACAGTACACATCTGCAGTAAAGCTCGCCCCGTTTGGTAAGAAGCTGTGATGAATCACACCGGCGATAGACCACCAAACAGTGACCATCACTTTTCTAGGGGTAAGTTTTCGTTTAGGACATTGTTTAGGTGCTGGACCAGGATCCAACCAACTTGCTGAGCGCTTGCGGTTATCAAACAGAATTCATTTTTCACCGCATGTAACAATTTCCAAAGCCGAGGTGTGCCGCGCACCCTTGAGCTAGTTGTCAAAATAAAATGCTGAGTGCCTTAAGCGCTCGCCTTAGTAGTCTGGTGAAGCTGTTAAGACCTTGCGTGGTCAATAGCGGAGTCAGTTCGAAAAAAAAAATATCGCAGGTAACAATACTGCTTAAAATTCCTTCATTTCTGTGTCTGTTGAGCAGTGCAAGGCACGTCTCGACGTGTACTTCGCGCTGGCGATCATTGAGTTCGTGGGACACCCATTTGTCAAGCTATTTTACCTTGCCAATTTGACGCAAATGGACCAATATTGTTTTGACACTAACGTCGAAAGCTGCTGCTAATTCAGCCGTAGATTGCGTATCATCAGCTTCCGTAATCGCCTTTAATTCGTCATTGTCGACCAAAGTCTTCGGATGACCGCGAGGTTCATTTTTCAGGTCGAAATTCCCAGAACGGAAGCGTTGTAGGAAGTGGTTTATAGTGTTAGCTCCGTAAACGTCGTTGATGTTGCGTGCCGCTTGTGCCGCGTTGCTGCCACGACGGTACTCGTATTCCATAATTACTCGAATTTTTAACGTATCCATGATGACAAAAAAGATTGAAATAAGATGAAAATGTAACACTAATCAATAAACAAATGACTACTTATGGGAAAAGAATTCCATGTTTTTAAAATAAAATTAATTTGAAATTAGAATTTTTACCCAAACAAAAATTATTTTAATTTGAAATGGCCAGTACTGCATAACGGCAATTGCATAGGTAAATACCTATTATATATTGCCAATAAACTTACATTCTAAAAGTATGCGATAGAATACAATAGTACAAAACGATGCGGTTATATTATTACAAGTACGTATAAATTATTACAGGTAATATGTCGTAAACTTACAAAAATATATTATTATAAAATGTCTCTAATAAATTTCTCTTTGTGTAGGTGATAGAGTCACGCTGAAGCTATTACTGCTTTCAGCATGAATGGGTCGGCTCGCCCGGAGTAGTACCACCCTCTCACAGAACACCGACGTGAAGTATCAGCAATTGCATTGTTGCGTTTTGTTTGGTCCGTGAGAGCGCCGGAGGGCCACCTCCCCTCCCTCTACTCCTCCTCCTCCTTTCCCCAGTCCCGAAACATGGGCTAGCACTTGCGACTCCCCTGGTGTTGCTAGTGTCTATGAACGGCGGTGATCACTTACCATCAGGTGATCCGCCTCTTCGTTTGCCTCCTATGATACATAAAAAAATCTAACTATGGACCACAGAACTATCAAAAAGTTGATTAAAAATTGAGGGATTCTACATATGACCGCTGCCACCTAAACTAGATAATCCTGTGTCTCAGGTGGCAGTACACATTAAGACACTATTCATGAACGGGTTATACAACGGCGGTGGATAATTTATTTTGCTATGTATCCGAACAAGCGCATATTAACAACAATCTCAATATACTTACATTTAGACATTAATGCTAAAATATACCCCAAAACCGAGGTGTGCCGCGCACCCTTGAGCTAGTTGTCAAAGTAAAATCGGCTGAGTGCCTTAAGCGCTCGCCTTAGTAGTCCGGTGAAGCTGTTAAGACCTTGCTTGGTCAATAGCGTAGTCAGTTCGAAAAGAAAAAAAGCTAAAATATATTGTTTATTAAATTTTGGTAAAAAAAAGAAGTAATTTCTAGATATATGACGTAATCATCTACGTTAATTATACCTGTGTGAAGATTATGCGTTGACAGTTACTACTCTCTATATACCTGCCGTAATATTAGAAGAATAACTGCCAAAAGAATATAAAATATTAAAAACCAGCTTTTTCTAAAATTCTCTCTCGAAAACGTTACTAGCTCTTAGACGAATACTTACAGCCGAGTGACACTCGGTGCGTCAACGCTCACATATTTTCCATATTCATATTTTTCTTTAATACAATGGACTGTGAAAATGATTTAGTACAAGTTGAAGATAGTTTATTGACCAAGCAAGGTCTTAACAGCTTCACCGGACTACTAAGGCGAGCGCTTAAGGCACTCAGTCGAGGTTGAAGTTGAAGTTAGTTGGTAGTTATGGCAAAATAATTGATAGTGATGATTATTTAATTTTAGTTTTACTTATTGTGTATGTGCAGAGTCTATGTGCAGTGGGTTAGATGTTGTGACAGAGAAAAAGAGAGAGAGGGTGTGTATGTATATAAGATATCCTAATATATAAATTTCTTCTGTACGTTTTGTTATTATCAAGGTAGGATTTGTCCTACGTGCCGCGTGTCACGTGGCCCGCTTGTACACACATACAATTTTCGTTTTAATAGCAACATAACTCAAAGATTACCGATAGATGTACCAGTGTCAATATGAAAGGCAAAAAGCAGAAATATAGAGAGTATTGTGAGAAAAAAATAAAACATACAGAATGAAAAGAAATAGCAAAATGCAGGGCACAAATAATAGACCAGGGTCCACTTTTTACCTTAATTAGACCCGGTAGGTGATGCTGCAAGCAGGTTCTATTTAATTTTTTTATATCATAGGAGGCAAACGAACATGGGGATCACCTGATGTTAAGTGATCACCACCGTCCATAGACACTTGCAACATCAGGAGAGTTGCAAGTGCGTTGCCAGCCTGTGTTTGGGGGAAGGGAGGAGAGGAGACGGGGAGGGTGGAAACGGAAGTGGACCTCCGGCGCTCTCAGTGACCGAACGAAACGCAACAATGAAAGCACTGTTACTTCACGTTGGTTTTCTATGAGAGGGTGGTATTACCCCGGGAGAGCCGACCCATTCATGCTCAAACCAGTAATAGCATCAGCGTGGCTCTACCACCTACAATATCTTTATATCTAGGCTTATTTTAAAAGATTTCTCACGTACCAACTCGATATATGTTGGAGTGAGTCCCTGCACAGTTTGGATTCACAATTGGAAACGGTAGGAGTCGATGCAATCGCGTTTTATGTTTTATAAGCTTTTTCCCGTTTAAAAATACAATTGAAACCGATAGGTAGTAACCGATTTCGTGCAGGCGAAGTTGCGCGGGTCAGCTAGTAAATAATAAAATATATTTCAACCATTTTTAGATTATTATTTTCATCAATTTGGTATAAATGTAATGTATCATTTACGTTATGAATTAACGAATACTTTATTTACTACACTCTTTAGTTCATGCACTGAAGAGCTTAAAGCCACACGGTTGTCTACTTCGCATACTTCCACATCTTAATGTCTTATGGTATTTTGTTGTGAGGACAGCAGCTGACACCATATTCCTATTACAAAAACGAGCAGTTCGAGCAATTTATAATATGAGGCCTCGCGAATCATTAAAGACTAAGTTTCAGGAATTCGGTATCTTAACTCTGCCCTCCCAATATATTCTTGATAATTTAATGTATCTCCACAAAAACTTAGATATGCTGGATCTAGTAAAAGACCAGCATAATTTAAATACTAGAAACAGCAACAAATTGGTCATTCCATGCTTCAGGCTCACTAAATCCAAAAACAGTTTTTTAGGTAATAGTGTTAAGTTTTATAATAAAGTCCCAAAACACATTACCGATTTGCCTGATAGTGAGTTCAAGAACCATGTCAAGCGGGTTTTAATATCTAAAGGCTATTTTGGGGTGGATCAATATGTGAACGATTGTGACGTCTGGAAATGACGCCCCTCTCTGTGCATCTACTAATAACGAATGTAAATATTTATGTTATTGTAAAAATATATGACATGAAAAGATAAACCAGATCGAGTTTCTTGCCAGTTCTTCTCGATGATTGGGCTGTTTTCCGAACCGGTAGTAGCTTTGACGTTCATAAGCGCTTTCTCAGGGCCTAAATTGAATAAAGGATGTTTTGATTTGATTTTGATTTTGACAGTATTTTCTTCTAGAGGGAAAAATAGTCTATACTAATATTATAGAGGTAAAGTTTCAGAGTTTCTGAAGTTATAGAGGATAATCTCAGCAACTACCGGTCCGATTTGAAAAAATTCTTTCATTGTTATATAGCTGAATTATCGAGGAAGGTTATTGGCTATAAATCATCACGCTAAAACCAATAAGAGCTGAGCACGAATGAATAATATTTCAAAATCGGGTTTTTTTTCCTCTTGAGGGTTTCCGCTGCGTGTTAGTGTTAGCTCAAAGTAACCATTCCACGCGGACGAAGTCGCGGGTAGAGGCTAGTAATAATATAAAAATAATAATTGGCTTAGCACTCAACTATGGATAAAAAGTCTTTACAGTTTTAAATTAGTGCTGGAGTGCATGTTATTAAAAGGAAGTATTATTAAAATTCTAAAGCATTAAAAGTCGCACATAGCTAATATTAACATGTGCGAAGTTATATTTATGTGTGTCTCTTTGACTCTCATTTAAAACTTTTAGGAGCTTGCTTTAGGCACTTTAGCGTTATAAAATCAAAGATAATTTATTATACGGTTCTCACTATTGTTTTTGTGGTTGTTAAATTACACATAAACAATATATCTAATATGTGGACATAAAATTATTATATGCAATAAATACGATTGCTCTGAATGAGTTTCCGATTCGGTGCGTTCGATGAAACTTGAAATTGAACAACTTGGGTCAAGTTAATGTTAAATTGACTAGAAAATATAGGTTGATGTATAAAATTATGTTAATTTATTATCCTATTAATTGTTTGTGTTACGAACAGGTTTTTCTAAAATTTTAATATACGGATTATACCTTTTTTTTAAATTGTAGCACGGCAAAATGACTGCACGATGCCTGATGGTAAGTACAGTACAATCAAAAAACAATGGCGATCACCGAGTGACACACTATTCATCGCCAGTCGCCACTTTCATGCCGGCCTGCGAAAAGCTGAATATGCACAGGCTGATCTAGAAACGCGACCCGCAGAAGCAGGTGAGGTTGCCTTGGGTGTCTCAAGTCTTATGATGTTATTCGACACCCCTTACACCCCAAAACGGGTGGTAGTGTTTTCAAAATCAAAATATTCTTTATTCAATTTAGGCCCTGAGAAGGCACTTATGAACTTCGAAGCTACCACCGGTTCGGAAAACAACCCAGACATCGAGAAGAACCGGCAAGAAACTCGATCTGGTTTATCTTTTCATAATACATAACATATATATTTTTTTATTATTACAACATAATAGACACATAAAGCTACATTCGTTTTTAGTGGTTGCACAGAGAGAGGCGTCACTTCCAGACGTCGCTATCGTTCACATACTGATCCACCCTGTAATAACCTTTATGTATTAAGACCCGCTTGACATAACATTTGAACCTACTATCCGGAAAATCGGTAATGTGTTTTGGGACTTTGTTATAAAATCTAACACTATTACCTAAAAAGTAAATTTTCAAAAAAAAGTATTAACCGACTTCAATATCAATCAAAAACCCATAAGGCACTAAAAAGCGGAAAATAAATAGTTTATCAAATTAACCAAATGAAATAAAACATATGAATTTTATTAATTAGCGTACTTACAATTGTTAAATAAACTGGAACTCTGTTTCTGTTTATCTTCCTATATTTCTACGTGTAGATACACTTACTTTCAGACAAGATAATGTTAAAATGCATTTAACGGAAGCGTACACTTGCGAGTATTCATTAGTATCGATACTGTATGAATGTGGCTGGCGAATAAGGAATTCGCCCGGGCCTCGTTCAACGACCCGTCTATAATTCCTTTTTATATTGTAAGCTAGCTTCTGCCCGTGACTTCATTCGCGTGGAATAGTTACTCTGGGCTAACTAACACGCAGTGGAAGCTCTCAAAAGAAAAAAAAACATTTTGAAATATCCCTGACTGGTGCTCCGCTCCTATTGGTCTTAGCGTAATGATATATAGCGGGTTAAGTAGGAGAGAAGAGTAGTAATTCATATATATACTAATATATAAAGTTGAAGAGTTTGTTTGTTTTGTTGAACACGCTAATCTCAGAAAATATTTGTCTGATTTGAAACATTATTTCAGTGTTACATAGCTCATTTATCGAGGAACGCTATATATCATCACGCTAAGACCAATAGGAACGAAGCAACAATGAGGAATTTTTCAAAATCGGGGTTAACGTACGTATTATTTTTAATATTTTCACCTTCTACGTAAACGAAGTCACCAGTTAAAGTTGGCGTTAACTAATTCACGAGGACGAAGTCGCGGTCAGAAGCTGGTTTATTATACATATAGCCGACCCGTGCCCACTTCGTTGGGTGGTAATACGTAAGCGTGGAATGGTTATTTTACGCTAAAACGCAGTCTGATATAATTAAAAGCCATAATTTGCACATGATGAAACCATTTTATTTTTAAACTTTACAATGACAATGTCGGAGCGTCAGTACCATAGATAACATAAAATAGTTTTACATAGAGCAGGTAGTACTCCGGATAAGCCGACCCATTCATACTGAAACCAGTAATAGCTTCAGCATGGCTCTACCACCTACAACCTAACTTGAAAACTCTACCTCTTTATAATATTAGTATAGATAAACCTTCCGGAAGAAATGGATAAAATCAAAGATATGGATTGTAATAATATTCAATTTAATACTGTTACATATGAGAAAACACATTGTAAAAACGGCTAAAATGTTTGTAATCGGAGCTGTTAACTAACTACAAACTCACCAAAACGGAAGCCTCTGTCCAACTGAACACAATATAACAGTCGTTGAAAAGGTTGAGTAATGCCATATATATTTGTAAAGACTGATTACTGATTAGATATATATGTATTGTTTATTATACTTCAGTTCTGGCTTTGTTTACTTTGGAATTGTCACTGTATATTAATTTAATATTTGAGTTTAGTAATATTCTATTGAAATTAATTTAAATCAGGTTCCAGGAGTAATCTCGGAAATGCTAGGTAGGTATTTTATTGAAGAAGTTGTTAGATTTATTAGTTGTTGGGAAAATATAAAAAAAAGTATGTTCAAGCAATTAGTACATTTTGTAGGTGGTAGAGCCACTCTGAAGCTATATCGTTAAATTTCCGATTTAACTATATCAACCTGATATTTTATAATGTTACCTAACTGTAATGACTGCATAGCAAACGTCTACCAAAAAGAGAAAAGTACTTCGTTCTGACCAGGGGTCTATAGACCCTTCACGCCTTTTTTATTCAATTTATTACCATTTTTATTTATTTAATTTTACTTTAATGTTATAAAAATAATAGATTTATCCCAGTGGTTTACGCAATTATCAATTTTTCCGTCTTTAACGTCGTAGCGTGATAATAAAGAGCTTATAGCCTTCCTCGATTAAAATACCCTAAAATGCAACAATCATTATACAAGTTTTAGCGGTAATTCCAAGGATTAGCAAAATAATAAAAATAAAATATTAGTGTTATATACCTGTCGTTTGATTGGAAACGTCAGGGAGAACAGGGAGATGTCTGCGTAATATTGGCTTGCTTCGGTTTTCTAAACCGTTTTCTCTATTGCACGGTTACGCTATACGTAACCAAACTTTGCCGATTATCTCGGTCTTTACCCTGACGTACCAGATCATAAGGCAGGTACTGTAAACAGATGTGATTGACAACAGTAATTAAGTTGCTGATGCGTTTTCTATTAGTATGAAAGATAGAATAGTCATGAGACCGTTCGTCAGTTAAGAAATCTCCATATAACATGCATCTTCCTACTACTTTCATATTTTATTGGTTTTACATCTGGACAGAATATAATCATCTTGGTTACATATTTTTCAAGAACAATAATAGATGGTACTAAACTCAGTTTTACTGATATCTTAGAATTTTATGGAGGTCTTTATGAAATGTACAGTTCACAACGAGAAATAAGCGATAGATGGCGTTAAAACGAAGTCGGTTTCCAAGGCGTTAGTGTACAATCCGGCAAATGCACAAAAGTGAGAGGAAAAAACTGGTATAAATAAAAAAGGTATTCGAAATAAGTAATAGGTACAGGTATACAAAATATATAAACAGATCAAAATACTACAAGTATAAAACACAACATATACGCATACTATAATTAAAAATCGAATAAATCGTGCATTGAATAAAATATAACTATACACATGTATACATAAATCGGTTTCAAATTTATCGAGTATAGAAATAAATAAAAAACCACTGGAGTAAAATTTCAAGGTCATATTTGGGTAGTGAGTACGAAATTAAACGTGAAGTTTTGAAGTTGAAGGACGCGAAATATGCATTTCGAAAGAGAGTGAAAAGGAAAGAACACTATAAACGGAGAGAGAGAGATGAGCACGCAATTGTACGCACGCGCGAAATCGTACAAAAGCGAGTAAAGTGTTAGAAAAAGACAAAGTATAGATGTTTATATATATTATATATGTACTTATGTGTAGAAAAGTATAGATATAGGGATAGATTTGTTAGAAGTTTCATTTCCTTTTATTAATTAGCGTACTTACAATTGTTAAATAAACTGGAACTCTGTTTCTGTTTATCTTCCTATATTTCTACGTGTAGATACACTTACTTTCAGACAAGATAATGTTAAAATGCATTTAACGGAAGCGTACACTTGCGAGTATTCATTAGTATCGATACTGTATGAATGTGGCTGGCGAATAAGGAATTCGCCCGGGCCTCGTTCAACGACCCGTCTATAATTCCTTTTTATATTGTAAGCTAGCTTCTGCCCGTGACTTCATTCGCGTGGAATAGTTACTCTGGGCTAACTAACACGCAGTGGAAGCTCTCAAAAGAAAAAAAAACATTTTGAAATATCCCTGACTGGTGCTCCGCTCCTATTGGTCTTAGCGTAATGATATATAGCGGGTTAAGTAGGAGAGAAGAGTAGTAATTCATATATATACTAATATATAAAGTTGAAGAGTTTGTTTGTTTTGTTGAACACGCTAATCTCAGAAAATATTTGTCTGATTTGAAACATTATTTCAGTGTTACATAGCTCATTTATCGAGGAACGCTATATATCATCACGCTAAGACCAATAGGAACGAAGCAACAATGAGGAATTTTTCAAAATCGGGGTTAACGTACGTATTATTTTTAATATTTTCACCTTCTACGTAAACGAAGTCACCAGTTAAAGTTGGCGTTAACTAATTCACGAGGACGAAGTCGCGGTCAGAAGCTGGTTTATTATACATATAGCCGACCCGTGCCCACTTCGTTGGGTGGTAATACGTAAGCGTGGAATGGTTATTTTACGCTAAAACGCAGTGGAAGCTCTGAAAAGGAAAAAAATACCTCGATTTTGCAACATTCTTCATTACTGCTCCGCTCCTATGGGTCTTAGCGTGATGATATATAGGCTATTACCTTCCCTGATAAATAAGCTATATAACACTGAAAGAATTTTCCAAATCGGACTAGTAGTTCCTGAGATTACCCCTTACAACGTCACAAACTCACAAACTCTACCTCTTTATAATATTAGTATAGATAAACCTTCCGGAAGAAATGGATAAAATCAAAGATATGGATTGTAATAATATTCAATTTAATACTGTTACATATGAGAAAACACATTGTAAAAACGGCTAAAATGTTTGTAATCGGAGCTGTTAACTAACTACAAACTCACCAAAACGGAAGCCTCTGTCCAACTGAACACAATATAACAGTCGTTGAAAAGGTTGAGTAATGCCATATATATTTGTAAAGACTGATTACTGATTAGATATATATGTATTGTTTATTATACTTCAGTTCTGGCTTTGTTTACTTTGGAATTGTCACTGTATATTAATTTAATATTTGAGTTTAGTAATATTCTATTGAAATTAATTTAAATCAGGTTCCAGGAGTAATCTCGGAAATGCTAGGTAGGTATTTTATTGAAGAAGTTGTTAGATTTATTAGTTGTTGGGAAAATATAAAAAAAAGTATGTTCAAGCAATTAGTACATTTTGTAGGTGGTAGAGCCACTCTGAAGCTATTGTTACTGGTTTCAGCATGAATGGGTCGGCACGCCCGGGGTAGTATCACTCTCTCACAGAAAATCGACGTGAAGTAACAGTGCTTGCATTGTTGCGTTTCGTTCGGTCAGTGAGAGCACACTATTTTCACTTCTCAGAATCGGATTTGTATGGAAAAGACTCGTCTATTTTTGGTTATCAATCCACTCTCTAGATGGCACTGTTATATAATTTTTTTGGCAAGTTTGATAACAAAAGATGGTGGATGACAATTCATTTTGACATTTCAAACTCACAATTTTCAACTATTTGTTTTCATTCTCTTTGTTTACGTATTTGTTACGAGAGTGTGCTCCCTTAAATTTTCTTGTCTCCCACAAACAATTTTATCTATGTCCGGATCTACTTATAAACATTGACTCCTGCATATACATACTTGGATGTAGATATGCCTTACGATGAATATATTCATTACAAATAAAAATGATCAAAAACTTGTATACGATTTACGCAGTACCGCTGTATGCATACATACATAGCTATAAATGTACATTTATAACCAACAATGTTAGTTCGAAAGTCATATTATAGAGGCGCTGATTGGAAAGAACGAGTGCGACCTCTATTTATATAACGTACTCTGTGAGTGAGAGCGCCGCAGACCCACCTCCCCTCCTCTCCTGCCTTCCCTTACTCCCCCTCTCCCCCACGACAGGTTGGCAACGCACTTGCGACTCCCCTGGTTTTGCAAGTGTCTATGGACGGTGGTGATCACTTATCAGGTCACCCACCTGACCGTTTGCCTCCTATGATATAAAAAAGTAAAATAATAGAGTATTTTTAAGTGCAAGAGATTCAAGATCTACTATTCTCGCTGGAGCAACGCTACTAAGTAATATATTGCGAGGCTGGGAAAGGTCGCAGGACGCAATTGGTATGTAATTATGATCTGTCTAAAGCCTTAGACTGGATAGACCATAGTACGCTTAGTCTGAACTTAAAACATTACACGAGTTTGTGAAGCTTCTCTCGACCTTTCTAGTCTCCTATTTAAAGTCAGTGAGGCAATGTCTGCGAGATCGTTGGCTCGAATTGGTGTTCCACAGGGTTCTATTTTAGAGCCGCTTTTGTTCCTTGTGTAAATGATCTGCCTCTAAAGATTGATAACTGTGGTGACGGACTTTTTGCGGACAACACTTCACATGTATTCAAAGTAAAAAAATAAGAGATTATGTATCTAAATAATACTCTAAATAAAATTGCTGATCGATTTCCATTAAACAATTTGTTGGTAAATGCAGACAAAACAAAATGTATGATTAATAACGATTTACCTTGCCTAATGTTATACGTGTTGATAATAAAATTAAGAGCGAAGGGGGAATTTAGTAGGTTTATTTAATAATATTATGTTCTTGACTATCATAAATGATGCTAAACTACAACGGGGTCAAACATTAAAAAATACCGGTATGATTGTATTCTACTAATTAGCCAGTTGAGGTCTATTTCGGTTACTGATGGAACAAAATTGTTATAATAACCTCAGGTTACTGAACATTGATTTTCTGTCATTTACTTCAATAATTAAATTCGTTTAGTTTTATTAAGTTGGTCATTACTTGGATTACGATCCGGACACATTCCATCAGGGAAATTTAAGCACCTTTCTGAAAATTATAAATTCACCAATTTGCAACGAGTGCGGTAAGATTGACGACACCCATCATCTTTTGAAAGAGTG
>MU158819.1:258982-286025 GCA_015888305.1 Antheraea pernyi
TTTGACAACTAGCTCAAGGGTGCGCGGCACTCCTCGGCTTTGGCTGTTGCCTGATACATGCAATTCGCGACCTATGTATGCTAAGCTAAGCTAAGCTAACTATTCATACATATATGAGTTGTTGAAACATATATGTGTACCAAGCATACATACCTCAACAACCCTTATATATATTTCGTATCGGATAATATTCTAAACTATTTCAGTTTGATAAGGGAAAAAAATAAAACCCTTCCATTTGCATGTGTAATGCGTGCACGTGTGTGGAGGTGATATGTGTAATGTTGTCGCAGTGATGTAAGATTTTATGTCACTGTATCGCGCGAGCAGCGTACTCAAGGGCTCCACGGCGAGGAAACGGACCTAGGCTTGAGCTGCTGCCGAGGGGGCCTAGTCTGGTGTGCGGGAGCGAAATTTACCCACGGCGGCGTGATCTGTGGTTACGCGGGCGTGGGCGTGAGCACGCTCTGTGTGGAGAGACAGGCTGGTATAATGAATGGAATTATAAAAGTCCCTTAAAAAAATAAAGAGAAAAAAACTCAAACACAACTGAAATAATCTACCTTGAATGAATACTATGTCGGAAAAAATCTATTATTTTTTAATCATTACATAGTATAAAACAAAATCCCCTACCGCGTCTGTCTGTCTGTCTGTTCGCGATAAACTCAAAAACTACTGAACGGATTACCATGCGGTTTTCAACAGTGGATAAAGTGATTCATGAGGAAGGTTTTAATATATAATTTGTCAAGAATTTCTTTTATATTCAGAGCAGGACAACATCTGCCGGGATCGCTAGTTATATATAAATTTCTTCTGTACGTGTGTATGTTACTGAACTCCACCTAAACGGCAGGACCGATTTTGATGAAATTGTGTGTGCTTGTTTGAGTGGATCCGAAAAAGGTTTAGATTCACAATTGGACCGGGTAGGGGGCTGCGGTTGAATTTTAGATTTTTTTTTATTATCAGGGCAGGACAACGTCCGCCAGGGCCGCTAGTAATATATAAAAATAAAAATTGTCACTATGGTTAGGAATTTTTAAAATATACAATACCGTAGTAGTGTAATTTAGTCATTTTTTTGTATATCATAAGACTTAACCATCACGAGGGTAAGCACTGGAAATTAGGACTGTTGATAAAATATCGATATTTATAAGTTATATTTTTTTGGACAATTTATCGATCGTCTGATATTAAAATTTGAATAGCGGCTGTCGATATTTTTTATTATATACATCATCATTTACTAACTCTTATGCCACCTACGTAGAGTCGATACAACATGTTTTCCTTTTCCACTTTCATCGTTATTTTTCACACAGTTCATCCACACCTTATTCGCTCTTCTCTCTTATACGCTTATTCCCTTCTTAGTATAGACTATATCTGTCCACCTTCGCCTAACTATTCTATTTTTTTTTTTATTGTAGCACGGCAAAGTGACTGCACTGTGCCTGATGGTAAGCACAGTACAATCCAAAAACAATGGCGACCACCGAGAGATACCTCCTCCGGCGGTCGTCGCTGTCATGCCGGCCTGCGTAAATGTCTCTTCACGTTACGCTCTCTCTATATCTAACATCAAAACTATTCTAGTTATATGTCTTTCATCTCTCTTTATAACATGACCGTATCATACTAACCTATTACTCCTCAAATTTCTGTCACTGGTGGTATTTTCAAGCTTCAACGGATATATTCATTTTTATTCTTATCGATTCTAGTTACTCCACGTACATCTTAACAATTGCATTTTTTTTTAAATATCATATGATGCAAACTAACATTTGGGTCACCTGATGTTAAGTGATCACCACCATCCATAGACACTTGCAACACCAGAAGCGTCACAAATGCGTTGCCGCCCTGTCTTTGGGGGAAGGGGTGTGGAGGAGTGGGGGAGGGCAAGGGGAGGAGTGGGGAGAGGGAGGAGAGGTGGGTTCTCCAGCGCTCTCGTTGACCGAACGAAACGCAACTATGCAACCACTGTTACTTCAAGTCGGTTTTCTGCGAGAGGGTGATACTATCGGGTGAGCCGACCCATTCATGCTGAAACCAGTAATAACTTCATCGTGGCTCTACCATATGCAGTTTTCTCTCATCCGTTTCCTTCGTAGCCCAGCATTCACATGCATACAGCGTGACTGATCTTATAATGATTTCGTAGACCTTTCCCTTGACAGGACATTCGTAGATTGCAAGATACCCCAGAGATCTTTCGCCATTTTCTGCCTTTATCCTATTCCTCACGTCCTTGTCTACTCCGCCGTCGTTTTGGATCAATGAATAGGCTGGTATGGTAATCTTAATAGTCAAAAAGCGGATCATATAAAATAACCAGTATTTTTTTAAACTCTCACTGAAAAACATTGGTACACAAAATTATCTTGTATAGATAAAACATAATGATGACAATTAAGACCAATATGATTCAATAACGCTTGTGCATGTGCCCCTTAGAAGTGTAATGTATTATTTTAAAACATTTATAGTATAAATTGTCTAACACATATACTGGATTAAAAACTGTAAATCATTATTGTTAAGCTAATTTGCAATTGTTTTTTCTAAGAAAGCTGAGATATATATCGATATATTTTTACTGGAAATATATTTTCTACGTCTTGATAAAAATACATCGCCTTTGAATAAGTAAATTAACCATAACAAAAGTCATGGTTATGGTTAGACCAATTGCTTAGTTTACTTCTGCGAGTATGCCGTCTCGCAGAAGGAGGCGGCGGAGAGGGTCCGTGAGCAAGACCCTCAAAGTGGCTGTCTCCGCCAACGGAGGACGGGCAGGAGGAGAAGTCAATTGATCGCCTCCTCCCACTGTAACCGGACCAACCGCTGGAGCTGCACGATGAAGTCTATAGAGATCTCGTGCTGCCCCAACTATAGCGGAAGACGAAACCCGTGGGGTTTTAATCCGTGCAAGTTGGACATAATTCACCCTCTCCCCCGAGAGGGTGGTGTATCCATAAGGGATTTCCCCACGATAAAAAAAAAAGAAAAAAGTTGCATAGTTTAAAATATTGACCTAATGAGGAAAGCAGAATCTCCCAACTGCGATGTATGCAGAAAAATTGAGGATGTGCATCACTTGATGATGGAGTTTGCCAAGAACAACATCGAAAGAGAGTCGTTGATGAGTAGTATAAAAAGTAGTTACCAGAACATAGGTATTTGTCACAGCATCTTGGCTGAACCCTGTTCGGATGAAGCTAAGATGCTGTATGACCTGGTTATGATACCTCATCAGCGACTCTCATGATAGAGCTAAAAAGATTGGGGAACAATGGGGCTGATATGTTCAGTGGAATAAAAACCCCTATAAAATATATATATATATATACACATAAATATAAACAGCGACTTTGTTTTATATAATTTATTGATTAACGATGAACATATTATTTGCTACAAATCCACGTATATCGATATCATATTGATTAAATCACCTTATTTTTATACTAATTAGAGTGGAAGGTAAACATTCTGCTTAGTTTGCATTAAGTCTCAGTCCTAAGTACTTTATATTGAAACATAATATCTATTGAATGTGCTTAAGGTATTAAGTACAGCACGATTGCTTTCATACAAAATCAGTTCAAGGTTAGTTAGTTCAAATAGTAATCATAGTAGTTAAGGCTTGGAGATTTTATGATTACAACAATGTGTAACATTAAAATCTTTATTATCTCTTGGTAGAGATATGTGCAATGTGCAGAAAGCACCAGTGCACCAAGTGAACCTTGAAATCTAAACACCTAAAAAATAGGAGAATGATCAATCAGCTATGTCCTTTCATATTTTTTATTAATCCGATTTCAAATCATAAAGAAATTGGATAAACAAACGATTTCTGGATTTTAGACGTTTTTTTTATCTTAAGTTCAGTGTTTGTTTTTAGATACTTTAGGTACTTATACAGACTTATGTGATATCAAAATTTATTTTTCCATTACTTTATTACAAAACATCTTTAAAGGAAATCGCTAAAAATCAACACCGAACACAGGAATAAGAAAAATTATCTAAATCAAATTGTTTGAAGAATATTTGAGTCACGAATATTTTGTAAATAAAAATTATTGTTCAAAATATGAGGCTCCAGAGATTAAAAGTCTTTTTTCAAGTCCCTTATGCTATATAAAAAAGATAAATTTACATTTTGAGAAGTGTCAGAGTTTTTGGCGGGATGTTGGTCTGTCATGTAGTGGATTTTATATGTCACTAGCTGTTACCCGCGGCTCCGCACGCTCTTTTTAAAAAATGTATTAAAGAAATGGAAAATTGTGAGTGGGTGTGTACATTACAGAAAAGTTTTTTCAAAAACATTTGTAACTACGACACTCACGCCAACTGTAACATGTAATGTGTACATTAGATATATGAATACAAATAGTATATCGAGCGGGATGGGATTTATCATCAGCAACATAACTGGAACTTCAACCTACTATATACCAAACTCAGTACTCACTAACACTATATAAGAAAGTAATGAAAATTATAAGCTATACATTATCGAACAATATATCTTAAATCTTTTATTTTATAGATAGATATAATATGCCCGTATTGTCGATATACTTAAGTTATTCTTATACGTTGCTATAATAACTGAGTTATGTAGAAGCAAACGTGGTAAATAAGACAATATGGCCGCCAAATTGACCAAAAAAATGATATAATTCATATTACATACAAATATATGACTTTCAATTATGTATATTTATTCTTGGAGTCAGTAAGGCACACGTCTCACGTCATCAATTTCACATGGACTAATACATACGTAGCAGTCAATCACTACATAGTGTACCAATTCAAATAAAAAGAGAATCATTAAAATCGGTTCATAATTAACTAAAATATCGATTAACATGCATGAAAAAAATACATACAACCGAACATAGTAACCTCCTCCTTTTTCGAAGTCGGTTAAAAAAGTCCTCTGTCAGCTTATCTGTTCGCGATAAAGTCAAAAACTACCATTTTCATGCTGTTTTCACCAGTAGATAGAATGATAATTCATGGGGAAGGTTTAGGTATAATTTGTCAAAGTTTTCATTTTATTATCCGGGCGGGACAACGTCTTCCGAGCCCGCTAGTTATCTGCCCGTAAAAGCCCCGTGAAAGTCGGTCCAATCAATTAGGAGATAGTAGGATATTGCGGACAAAGTCTTGAGAAACAAAATAAAATAGTTACTTCTTATAAGGTGAGTTATCTTCCAGTGAAAGTCCCGTGAAAATCAGTTCAAGCATTACGGATATTCCACTGCGGCCGAAGGCGAATAAAAAACCTAAATTACTTTTTATAAGGTCTGCTATCTACCAGTAAATACCCCGTGAAAATCGGTCCAACCATTTTGGAAATAGCCATGCGGACGAAACCGCGGAAAAATAAAATAGAACATGTCAACCGCTATAATTTCGACTATCTGGCAGTAAAAAGTAAAATTCCCGTAAATATAGGTCCAGCCGTTTTGGAGATTACCCGCAACAAACAAACAAACAGAGAAATATACTAATATAAAAATATAGACAAAGTATAAAGAAATTTTTTTTGTTCATTTGTAGCCTTAGCCATTCATCAAAAAGTTGTTATTTTAATTGTACATACATAAACTTTATTTTTATAATACGTAATAGAGAACAAATAAAAAATTAGAAATAAAAGTAGTATAAACTTTTTCCATAGGAAAACAAAATAAACTTCGAAAATGTTTGCGATAGAAACTTACCACGTTACCATGGCAACGTATATAATACTAACGCTAACGAAATCTTTATTTGAACAATTTTGTTTTATGATTATGAAGACTAAGAAAATAATAATGATGGTTAAAATAATGTACGACATATTATATAGAAGATTTGGCGCTTATGCCTTTATTGTAACTTAGACATGGAATAAAATTGATTAAAGGATATATAAGAAATACCTATATTGACAACTTCAGAATTGGCAGTATGGATTAATTCCTTCGCCTGTCCTATTGAACGAATATTATTACTACTACTAACGAAATCTCTCAAAAGGAAAAAAGTGCCCGATTTTGAAACGTTCTTCATTGGTGCTCTGCTTCTATTGGTCTTAGCGTGATGATATATAGCCTGTAGCCTTCCTCGATAAATGAGTTATTTAAAACCGAAGGATTTTCTCAAATCGGACTGGTAGTTCCTGAGATTATTAATTACTTTTTTAAGGTCTGTTATCTACCAGTAAATACCCCGTGAAAATCGGCCCAAAGTAATGCGGACGAAGCCGCGGACAAATAAAGTAGAATATGTCAACCGCTATAATTTCGGTTATCTGGCAGTAAAAAGTAAAATTCCCGTTAAAATAGGTCCAGTCGTATTGGAAATTACCCAGGACAAACAAACAAACAGACAAAATATAATAATATAAAAATATAGACAAAGTATAAAAAAAGTTTTTTTTGGTCATTTGTAGCCATATCCATTCATCAAAAAGTTGTTATTTTAATTGTACATACACAAACTTTATTTTTATAATACGTAATATAGAACAAATAAAAAATTGGAAATAAAAGTAGTATAAAATTTTGAATACGAAAACAAAATAAACTTTGAAAATGTTAGCGTTGATACTTACCACATAACTTCAGAATTGGCAGTATGGATTAATTCCTTCGCCTGTCCTATTGGACGAATATTATTACTACTACTTACTACGTTACCATGGCAACGTATATACAAACAAACAAACAAACAAACAAACAAACAAACAAACAAACAAACAAACAAACAAACAAACTCTTCAGCTTTATATATTAGTATAGATTGTTGATCGAAGATATTTTATTCATAATCGTGTGTTACTTGACACTATATTGTGTAGAATTGGTGGTGTTTTATGTAATATAGTTTGTTTATTGTGCATAAGTGAAGTGAATGGAAAGTAATACCACGCACCATGAATTATGAGAAGACACAAAAACTTCATGGAAAGTTCTAACAAGAGAGCCACCATCTTGTTGGAACATTGAATTAATTACTCGAAAACGGAAATTAACAAACACTCTGGGTAAGAGAAACGAAATAATTCAGACAAAGAAGATGGCACGCTACTATTAACAAGGAGATTAAGATAAAAATATGGATAAAAGAATATGTACTAAATATTATATAGAAGATTTGGCGCTTATGCCTTTATATTAACTTGGACACGGAAGAAAATTAGTTAAAGGATACATAAGAACTACCTATATTGACAATTTCAGAATTGGCAGTATGGATTAATTCCTTCGCCTGTCCTATTGGACGACTGTTATTACTACTACTACCAGCGTGAGCGAAAGCGCCACCGCCGGGCCCCGTCTTGTTAGGAGACAGCCGGGTACACACCGGCCGTCTCCTCCGTTCGCCGGACCTGTGCAATAGGAATATGGGCCCCCCGACCCAGCCTCCCTAGGTTCGGTTACGGTGGGAGGAGGCGGCGGTCAAACTGCCACCTCCTCCTGCCTGTCCTCCGTTGGCGGAGGCGGCCACTTTGAGGGTCCTCCTCCAGGACACTGTCCGCCGCCTCCTTCTGCGAGACGACTTCCTCGCAGAAGGAGGTACTGCCATCCACCTAAGCCGAGTATTCCCACTTTCAACTAATGGATTGTAACTATTTAATTTTCATTACTTTCGTTACCCGTGCCATGAGCATAAAGTGCGATAATAATCGAGTAATGTAATAGAGTTTAAAATGAAACTTAAATATACACCAAAAAGCAGTGTATGGTGAATTACGAACTCTGATAAGAATACTCTAAAGTTTTTCTAACTTAGTTGCATTAAAATTAGATGTTTCCGTGTCAAATTTTATGTCCAACTTCTAGTTCGACGTCTGAAAATATTATGGTGAATAAATTTTGGAGTGAATTCAGCCAAATCTGTAATGCGAATAGCAAACCAAAGTATGGCAATTTGTCCCGATTTGTGAAGCAAATGACGATACTACCTTTGTTAAACGCCAAAGTAGAAAGAATATTTTCCGATATTAATAGGATTAACTGTAGGTGGTAGAGCCACATGGAAGCTATTACTGGTTTCAGCATGTATGGGTCGGCTCGTCCGGGGTAGTGTCACCCTCTTCTAGAAAACCGACGTGAAGTAACAGAGCTTGCCTTGTTGCGTTTCGTTTGGTCAATGAGAGCGCCAGATAACCCACCTCCCCTTCCCTACTCACCATCCCCCAAACACAGGATGGTAACGCACTTGCTGTGTCTATGGACGCTGGTGATAACTTAACATTTAACATTGATATAAAAATTAAAAATGAAGATCGAAATCGATTTAATAATAAGAATGTTGTTGCAATAATGCATGGAAAACAAGGGCTAACGACAGTTGGAAGAAGTATGTAGCAGATTAGATACTGTTAAAAGTATGATCAAGTTAATGGACTCAAAACAGCTTTATGACAATTTTACCCAACGTAAAGGCGAAGAATATTAACTTTAAGTTTCATTTTATTTTTTTTAATTATATTTTTATTTAGAATTTAATTTACAAAAAAAAACATTGGTTTCTTTAATTAATGTTGGTTTCTTTGGTTTTTTTAATTATTTTATCGTTTAATCAAGAAAACATTCATGTTTTTACGTTGTAACACGACTACAAAAAAATATAATAGATTTTTAGTATTTTCTCGTTCTCTTTTGGTAGAATTCAGTAGCTTTTAACCTCCACAAGCCGTAGATTCGTCAAATGAAATCTGGTCACACTGACTACTACTTGACAAGTGTCAAATAAGTTATGATCAGGAAGAGTAGGCTACTCCTGGTATAGTAAAAATACCTACTCGATTTTTCATTGTTCATAGATAAATACGAACATTTGAAAAAGAAAACAATTAGTTGTATTTTAATTTTGTAAATAAAGAAACATCATGTCGTTCCTTATAAAGCAAATAACTCGTCGGGTGAGTTAAACCATCAAAATTGTATTTACCTGTTTCTAATTTTTTATAAAATATATAATTAACAGTGGCTGTTACAGATACTCTCACCGGCTTTTTCTGCGTCAAAAAATGTTAATTTCCTATCAACAAGTAAGTTATGTAGTGGTTATTGTTAATTACATAACCTATAAAATATAAGGAAGTAAAATATAAGTAGTAATAATTAATTTACGTTTTAAGTAGTTTTATACTTTATAATCAAAAAGCTTGAGTTTATAATTAAATACAACGCGGTTGTACTTTATATTGTACTAGCAGTCCCTTGCTTAGTTAAACATTTATAAAAACATTTATAATAACTTAAATATAAAAGTTAGACATATGCTATCGCGGAATTTTTTGTAGGCATTATCAAGCTCTACATCTTTTCTCTGGAACCCAATCATATATCTCTCATTGTTAAGGCAGCACTCGCAAGTAACGTTTTAGTTCCACTGTTTTTTCCGACTTACTTTGCAAATCTGACTACCACAAAAAAGTCTTTCACTTTATGGGTTAATGTACATAGCCTATGACACTCACAAATAACCTGGCTTCCTATGGGTAAAAGAATTTTCGAAATCAGTTTAGTATTTCCTGAGATTACCTCACACGACCTTATAAACTTTACCTCTTTATAATATTAGTATAGAAGTATAGATAACTTGAATTTATTTAAGTGAAACTTATTTTTCATTGCCTTAATCTTTTCGTCCATCTATACCATGTCACATTACAGCCAACCATGGAGTAAGGGTAAATTAGAAGATGCTTGGCAGAGTAGCCAAGACTAATGTGTATCATCGGAATAATTCTATTTATTATATATTCAGTACTCTAATCACAGATTGAAATTAATATCTGTAGTTGGATGTCTTGTCTATTGATTTCCCATTATCAGCCCCGTTTCCCAATTATTTAATAACTTAAGGTTTTAATACTCTAAATGTTGATTTAAATGAAAAGGGTTCCAATAAAAGTTTCACTTGCGTCATGGTTTCATAAAACCACACAATGTTTTTTTGCTTTTAGTGTGAAGGTTTTGGAGAGGGAGTGAAGGTGGTGTTAAGTACAAATACAGAAACAATTAGTTTTTGAGAAATTAAAATTTTAAGATTAAGCCTACTAAAACTAGAAATTGCGCAATCTATTTTCTATCGCTGAGTGGTTTCTGGTACTAGTTGGCGTCTATTAATTGGCTTGGGCATTATATTCACATTCCCAAGCTAACTAATCTAGTGCACAATCAAGATTTACTAAACAAGTAATTGGACGTAGGTTAACAACACTAATATTGCTTAAAATCAAAATCTATACTAATATTATAAAACTGAAGGGATTATCTGCTAGGTTGAATATGCTAATCTCATAAATTACTGTTCCAATATAAAAATCTCTATCAGTGTGGGAAAGTTAATTTATCGAGGCTATATATCATCACACTAAGAGCAGAAGTCAGTGGAACAGCTAGTTTGAAATGAAATCAATTTAATAATGAACTTTATTATTATAAATTATTTTTTTTCAAACTGACTATGCTATTGACCTAGCAAGGTCTTAACAGCTTCACCGGACTACTTCGATTATACTAAACCCATTGCTTATATAATAATAAGGGAAAAGAATATAGATATATATTGAAATAGTCAAAATAAATATTTAGAAACTTACAAAACTGAAGATTTCTTGTCAAACTGATGTAAAAAAAATATAATTTTGGAACAATTTTTTTCTACAGTTATAAATATTTGAGATATGTATTCGCAACTCAACAGTTTATGAACTAATATCTAACCAAATAAATATTTGAACTTATATATGTTAAATTTATTCAGCATACATTACAATCTTCATCTGTTCAATGAAATAAACTGGTTTTTTAAAGAGACTGGTGTTACTTTTAGTCATTATAAGAACTATTTGTACAATTAACTATTAAAAAAGAAATTTAAAGTTACAGAAATAAGGTTTAAAGTAGTGTATATATTCTTACAGGTAGCATAGCTTTAGCTCCTAAAGTTCAAAATCCTGCTCCGGACTTTTCTGCAACATCAGTAGTGAATGGGGAATTCAACCATTTGAAATTATCCGATTTTGCTGGGAAATATGTTGTGTTATTTTTTTATCCATTGGACTTGTAAGTATGTTTAGGGTTATATTAATTTTAAATGTTTAATTTTCATTCATACTCTCAAAGATATATTGTTTCATTACTGTGGTTGTGGGCTATTAAGTATGAGAAAATATCACAAGTAACTAGTTGAAATATATATAGTGCTCTTGAAAATTAAATGATTATAAAAATCCTAGTATTAATAAAAAGCCAGACAATAAATAAACATTTGGAGTTTTTGGCGGGATCCTGGTCTGTCATGTAGTGGATTTAATTTTTTATTCATGATCTTGTGTTACTTGACTCTATATTGTGTAAAATTGGTGGTGTTTTATGTAATATAGTTTGTTTATTGTGCATAAGTGAAGTGAATGGAAAAGAATACCACGGACGATGAATTCTGAGATGCCACAAAAACACCCAGGAAAGTTCTAACAAGATGGCCACCAACTTGTTAGTTCATTGAAATTATATCAAGAAACTTGTAATATCAATACTCACTTGACAATGACAGTCTACTAGAAGACTGGTTGCCAAAAATGGAATGGAGGAAGAACTTGTAAAACAATTAACTATTCGACAATGGCAGTAATAATCTAAAAGACTGGTTGCCAAAAATAAAGAAAAAAAAAAAAAATTTAAAAGAGTAAAACAATATTCATAAATATACTGTTTGACAATGTACTTAGAGTTGACAATGTCTTAAATTAGCAATCAGGGATTAGTTTCTTAATGTTGGGATAAGAAATCCGTAAAAGCCTTTGAATGAGGTATGACTTTAATACTTAGTAGTGTATAGAAAGATTTTAATCATAACCCTTGTATTCTAGATACAAATACACAATATACTAAAACATAACTCTGATGTGTTTTTTCATGTTTCCAGCACCTTTGTATGTCCGACTGAATTGATTGCATTCAGTGATAGGGCCAAAGATTTTGCCAGTATCGGCTGTCAAGTAATTGGTGTATCAACTGATTCAGAATTCAGTCATTTGGCATGGATCAACACTCCCAGGAAGGTATGGATTTTATTGTAAAATTCTTATATTAAAAGTTATCAAAAACGTAGTAGTAATTCGTAAGGTTACGGTTTCCAGTCCTAACTATATGAATAATCCATTTGTGCTAACAGTTTCACAACAGCAAATAATTTTGTAAAATTGTTTCTTTGTTTTATTATTTGATTCTAAACAAGTAACAACTGTATAGTAAGTATAAAGAGATAAATTATGGCAACCATCAAAAGATAATGCTTACTGCTAACTGCACTGACAAATATCTACATATAAAGCAGATTTTAAGAATAAAGACACATTCTTAATGATATTATAATTTGACAAACCAGTAAAAAGTCAGGATATGTTGGCTTTACCAGTCTCATTTCATAGAATTATCTGGTTAATGCTGTATTTAGTACTTAATGTTGACTTATTATACTTTTATTTATTGTATTGATATTTATGTATGATGTTGTAATGTGTATATATTGTATATGTGTAGTATATATGTAGTATATCGGTGTATTAAATTTATATATTGTGATATTAAATAGGTTAAACATAATTTTATAAAAACCTCACCTTTTACACCTACCAACATTTATCTCTGCCTCACCTAATGGTTGACTGGCAGAGAATGCCTTCGGCATTAAGTCCGCCATTGCGTATTTAACGCAAAATATGTAAAATAAATAAAAGTCGCTATGAAGTAGGCGGTTTTCCTCATGTGTTAAATAATTCTTAAACTTGAAAATGCATAATGTAACTCGCAGCATACTACTACTAAATAAAATAAAAAAATTGTGCTCACGTGTACTAGAAACGATACATGTGTACAATGCACATCATTCGTTTGTAATTTGCAGGTGCACACCCACACATACAGTGTACAATGTTTACTAAAAGTTCCGACTTAGATGCAAGGATTCGAAACTACATTGATCATCATCGCATTGTCTGAACATGGTATCAACTAAGCTATCATAGCTTCAATACTATTCATTAATATATCTTTTAAGGTTATGTAAAGATATTCATCTGTAATATCAAACATCAATTAAATCTCATCATTGACACAAGATTAGATGCGAATGAAGTACCATTTGTAAATAATGTAAAATAGATTGTGCTGTAAATTTGTGAAATCATTTCTAACAGGATGGTGGTTTGGGAAAATTAGATTTTCCACTGTTAGCAGACTATCAAAAGAAGATCTCACGAGATTATGATGTTCTTCTCGATGAAGGATTTGCACTCCGTGGTAAATATTTTTGCAACCTACTAGTTTTTGCTTGTTTTAATATATAGTTGAACCATATTTAGGAAACAATACTTTTATGGTTAGTAGGCACCTTATGTCCTATTCTATACCATTCCCAGAATCTATGCAAAATTTCATGGTGATTGGTTGAATAAGTAATGTGTGAAAATAACAAAAATATGAACAAACAAAGTTACATTGGCCTTTATAAAATTAGTTGGCATTGTAATTTATTTGAAAATGTCTTAAGACTGTTCTAATTTATGGGCTTTAATGGCTATATGTGCTCTATAGCAACCTTAACTTAATTTACTAGCTGAATAACATCAATAAAAGAGATTATTAAATCTACGATGAATGATGTAGGTGGTAAGAGTCACGCTGAAGCTATTACTGGTTTCAGCATGCATGGGTCGGCTTGCCCCGATTACTGCCATCAGACCCATAGAAACACCCACTTCAAGTAACTTCTTGCGTTTTTGCGTTTCGTTCGGTCAGTGAGAGCACCGGAGGCAAACCTTTTTTTTTTAAATATTATACGGGGCAGACGAACAGGGGGGTCACCTGATGATAAGTGATCACCACCGTGCATAGACACCGCCAACAACAGGGGAGTCGCAAGTGCGTTGCCGGCCTGTGTTTGAGGGAGGATGAGTGGGGGGAGGGAAAGGGGAAAATGGGGAGAGGGTAGGGGGCGGGGATGTGTGTATCCGGCGCTCTCACTGACCAAACGAAAGGCAACAGTGCAACCATTGTTACTTCACGTCGGTGTTCTATGAGAGGGTAGTAGTACATCGGGCGAGCCGACCCATTCATGCTGAAACCAGTAATAGCTTCAGTGTGGCTCTACCACCTACCCTTCCCTCTCTATTCCGCCCCTCACCCCAAATACAGGCTGGGAACGCACTTGCGATTCCCCCGGTGTTGCTAGTGTATATGGACGGTGGTGATCACTTAACATCGGGTAACCCGCCGGTTCGTTTGCCTCCTATGATTAAAAAGAGAAAAAAACTAGAGTATTACTAATGATGCGCCAAGTTAATTAGGCTCAGTGCTTCGACACTATTAGGTTTGGATAATAACCCATGAAACATTCCAATATCTTGTATATTCAAATTGAGAGTCGACATCAGTAATTGTTTACCCGATTGTAGCTGAATACATCATGTGTATGGGGAATTCCACGTCAAATCGGATGGTATCAAAATATATTTTTTTATTTCCGCAATTTTTCGATGTTTTAGTACCCTCAAAATAGTCCTCTTGGTAAAATTTATGATTTTTTTTATTACCTGTATAAAAAATAGTTTATTTTTATTTTTTGGACATATCTTACTTAAGAAATTCCACGTTAGATCTTTTTTTTATTTATGTTTTTACATGACCTTTGTAGATAAATAAATATAAATAAATAAAACATATTTCATTTTTAACAAAATGAGGTTTTGATTTTTATATCGAGTTAAAAAAAATTGTCCTACCTGCTATTCGTTTTTTTTTATATTTCTATACATTCGTTAACTTTTAAGCCTGTTCTGGTAATGAGAATTCTCAAATTACTATTTATATTCGATTTTTGACATTTTAGACTTCCGTTTTCAAAACTTTTGTTGATTTCAAATTTTCTTTATGAAGGAGTAAAAAAGCCAAAATTTACCAGGTGGGCTATTTTGAGGGATACTAAAACATATCACAAAGTTGAGGAAATAACAAAAAATATTTAAAACATCCGATTTGTTGTGGAATGCCCCATGCTCTATTACCATATAAACTTCACTGATTGGTGTAGAAGATATTTTTTATTAGATATTTATATTTTTTATATGGAGATTGTCTGGTTCTTAGCCTTTAAACTTTGACAATATGCTCTCTACAATAATCGTTATTTGCAAACTAAGGGTATCAAGAAGCCTCAATTTGGATTGATTTTTTTTTATAGTAACACGGCAAAATTACTATAGAGCAGTCATTTTGCCGTGCTACTATAAAAAAAAATCAATCCAAATTGAGGATTCTTGCATTTGAGTCATAGGCCTGATGGTGAGCACAGTACGATCTAAAAACAATGGTGACCACCGAGTGACACACTATCCATCGCCGGTCGCCGCTGTCATGCCGGCCTGCGAAAAGCTGAATATGCACAGGCTGATCCCGAAACGCGACCCGCAGAAGCGAATCACTGTGACGGGCTTTTTCGCCATATACATGGTGGTCGCGACTCAGTCAGACTGTAAAACCCTATCACCCCGCAAACACATCTCTATCTATCATCTACATCTCTACACTAAATTCATTTGATAATGATGATTTTCATATATTTTATTTCAGGTCTGTTCATAATCGACGGAAAGGGCATCCTCAGACATATGTCTGTCAACGATTTACCAGTTGGCAGATCAGTTGAGGAAACCCTGAGATTGGTTAAGGCCTTCCAGTTCTCTGATAAACATGGAGAAGGTAAAAAATTATTTGATTTTATCAGATAGTAGATGCCTTCACCGGCTTCTCATACGGTACTAAGCAAGAAAATATGATTTTCTCTGTAGTTTGGCAATGTACTTTTCTTCTTCTATATTTTATGGCGCCGCGTGTTAGTAATACACAATTCCGCCAATGTCATGTAGATACAGAGTCAGTGCTGTCTGTGGCAGATAGTGACATAAACTTCGATCAACAATAACTAGATATCGGGTCGACGCGAAATCTACATCTCGGTAAATAACAGCTCATTTGAAATGTGAGCTTTTATTTTGCTTAGTTTGTTTGAAACACAGCCAATGTAAGCACGTTTCATAATGCCGCAATGTATTCAAAAGATGCAAAAGTAATATGTAAATAATAAGATGCAAATGTTTGGCCAAGGCTCGCCAACCACGCACAATACCGGGAAAAAGCACTTTATTCATTGCGTGTTAAGGTTGAATGCACACTAAATGTTGTTTTTGTTGTCTTTTCATTTATAAGTGACGGGAGTAATTTATTGCTTTGCTCGTTTTATCGTAAGTATTAGATAATATTTTGAACATTTGTGACTTTGTTACTAGGTGTCATGATTGTAATTAGGTTGAACTTAAAACTGTTTTAAAACTTTTTTCTCCCTTAGTAAACAAATAGCTACATAAGTTACGCGGACAGCAGTTAGCTTCGATTTTGTACGTGACCTTTTATCTAGTTATTGTTGATCGAAGGTCATAAACAAAGGAGACAGATAAAAAAATTTAATTAAAAAAAGAAAATAATGAATTTGTGTTCAGACCGAGTTACTGTATGTTTTACATAAATATAGCCAAAGTTAGGCACATATCCATTAAGGAATAGGTAATCTGATTAAACCATGTAATAAGATGGCAATTGAACGATTGAATGTCAGTCTGTCAATACTTGGTACGCATGTTTTTTAAATATTGTTAAGTATATAACCAGATTTTAGTCAGTTTTGTGGACCAATAAATAAATAAAAAACATTGTAAATACCATTGAAGATCATGCTATCTGAATTATCTGAATCTGAATTGAAGATCTGACACACTCTTTTATTTGGAGATTTTTTTAGCCGAATTTTTTCACTTTTTTTGTATGATTTATGCAAACTTGTTTTTTTTTTCATACAAACCATATCCAAAGCCAAATGAGTATTATCCGATACGATATATATATAAGAGTTATTGAGTTATCTATGCTTGGTACACATATATGTTTCAACAACTCATATATGTATGAATAGTTAGCTTAGCTTAGGTTAGCTTACATAGGTCGCGAATTGCATGTATCAGGCAACAGCCAAAGCCGAGGTGAGCTGAGCACCCTTGAGCTAGTTGTCAAAATAAAATCGGCTCACCTTAGTAGTCCGGTGAAGCTGTTAAGACCTTAATTGATCAATAGCGTAGACAGTTAAAAAAAAAAGAAAGCTAAATGAGTGCAACCAATCTTAAGTGATGCTCTTATATACATTCGGCAATTGATTTTTATTTATATGTATAGATTAGTTTTTGTGTTAAGTGTGCGTGTGTGTGTCATTTTCTGTGTTTTTATTTATTGATGATTTATTTTTCTTGTTATAACACTTGAAGATACGGGTCTAAACTTATTGGTTATACAACACTATTTAGTATCTGTGATTTTTTTTATGTTAAATGTGTTTTATTCATTTGTAAGAACGAGGATTGTGAGCTGTTTTTTGTTTGTAAACTGTAGTTAGTTTTTAAACCTACGGTTAAAACTTTCTAATGGATTTCAAGTTACCTTTGTTAAATTTTGTCATTATCGCTTAATCTGTAATGGTATTAGGCTTAAAAAGTTTTGTGCATTCCGGTATTGGACAAGCAAAAGATAGTTTATTTTATTTATATAATATACTAGCGGGCACGGTGGACGTTGTCCCGTTTTAATAATAAAAAAAACTGATAAATTATATACCCAATCATTCCTCGTGAATAACCTATATGTACTTGTGAAAACCGCATGAAAATCCGTGCAGTCGTTTTTGAGTTTATCGTGAACCGACAGACAGACAGACGTAGCAAAGGACTTTGTTTTATACTATGTAATTATATAGCTTAAGGATATTTTCTAGAAAGACAATGTCATTTATGGATGTAGTGGAGTTATTTTTTTAAATTAATTCAATTTTTTTTTGCAGTATGTCCAGCAAACTGGAATCCTGAGACGAATGCTAACACAATCAAACCGAATCCTAAAGAGAGCAAAGAGTATTTCCAGAAAGCCAATTAATTTAGAATATGTTAATGTAGTATTCTGTTTTGAACCAAAAGTGATTTATTTTTAAGTGTAATCGTTGGTGGATTTTATTGATTTTTCTGGATTTGGAATTAATGTAAGGTGTTATCTCGAAATATATATTTTTTTCGTTGTTTCTTTATTTTGTAGTACTATCATCATTATCCTTATTGCTTTAATTACGAGTCAACATTGTGTCTGAAATCTGCATATATTTGAAATTTTGTCATAATTATATGAAATCGAAGATTCTTGTCGCGGCTTACAGTAAGAGTTGAATGGTAGAAATCGTCACGTAAGGAAGACGCGTTATGCTTTGTTATCTCTCTCTTTTTCTTAAATATTATAGGAGGCAACAACAACGAACAGACGGGTCACCTGATGGACAACACCAGGGGAGTTGCAAGTGCGTTGCCAGTCTGTGTATGGGGGGAGGGAGGAAAGGGGAGGGGAAGAGGAGATGGGCCTCCAGCGCTCTCACTGATCGAATGAAACGCAACAATGCAAGTACTGTCACGTCGGTTTTCTATGAGAGGGTGGTACTACCCCGGGCGAGCCGTCCCATTGATGCTGAAACCAGTAGTAACTTCAGCGTGGCTCTGCCACTTCCAAAGCCACTCTCTATGTGACTTCCTTTTTATTATATACTACCTGACCTTCGAACGGCGTCCACGTGGAACCTAATGTAAAATATCAGTGACTAATAAGAATGTATTAAGTTCACTTACTTATCCTACTTTTCTATTTATATATAATTTTCTATTTTACTGGGGTAATAAAACAACACTAAAAACTAGAAATGGACTAGCTGAATAATAAAGTACTAGATAAAGCTAGAATATTAACAATTCGCCACATCATGTATTTATCAGTGATCGCGTACTTTAATTGAATGATCCCCCTTATGCAGTATTTGTTTCTATCTGTGGGATATATATTGTGCAGATATTATGCGTGTTACATTACCGTTATATTTAATAAAATACATTTTTAATAAATAACTAATTTGTAATAAATAACACCTTCCATAGGAACATCATTTTTCAAAGCGACTCATCCACTTCTAATAATAACAAATATTTATAAACAACATAAAGAAAATAGCAATAACATTTAAGTTGCGAGCGTACAAAAATATATTTAATCCAAAAACCCTAAACCATATTATTTTATTTATTTACAAGGCACACAATACAGATAATAACTATGTTTACAATTACAATTTATAGTTTTTTTTTTACAGCTATATTATCCAAAACTATATGCATTCACATCTATGCTTAACAAATATAATCATATAGTCTTATAAAAGTATGCTAACTTAAAAATATATATGATATTAAGGAGAAAACTTTTTTTTTTTTTTTAACGTGGGGAAATCCCTTATGGATACGCCACCCTCCCGGGGGAGAGGGTGGGTTATGTCCGAGTCGCACGGACTAAAACCCCACGGTGTACCGACAGACCGTTTTGTGGGGGCGGCAAGGGATCGTTCAAGCTAATCAACCTTGTAGAGCCGCCCCCACGGTCCGCCCGGCGGAAGGTGACCGCCGGGCTCCTACCTATAGAGGGACAGACCGGGTACACACCGGCTGCCCCCCCTCGTCCGCCGGACCCGTGCAATGAGGAGATGGGCCCCCCGGCCCATCCCCTCAGGTCCGGCTACGGTGGCAGGAGGAGTTGGGCGAAGCGCCTTCTCCTCCTGCCTGTCCTCCTTTGGCGGAGACGGCCACTTTGAGGGTCTGCCTCGCGGGCCCTCTCCGCCTCCTCCTTCTGCGAGATGACCTCCTCGCAGAAGGAGGCCATCGCTCGCCAAGCCTGTTCGCTGCCGAGCATGGCCGAAACCACGCTCGGCAGCGATAAGTCCGCTCCCACGGCCGCCGCCAGGATGCGGCGCTGCTCCCCCCACGCAGCACACTCAGACAGCGTGTGCTGCGCGGTATCTTCCTCAGCGCCGCACTCGTGGCAGGCGGCCGTCGGCTCCCTGCGTGCGATCCGGTGCAGGTACCACCCGAAACAACCGTGTCCGGTGAGTACCTGCACCAGTCGGAACGTCAGGGAGCCCCACTCCCTGGCAGTCCACTCCCGCAGGACCGGGCGGACGGCGTCCACTGTGAACCGCCCGAATCGCTCGTCCGCCAGGTCCTGCTGCCACCTTTCGACGGCGTCCCCCCTGAGACGCCGTCTCTCCGCCTCTACCTCCCTGGGAGCCGGAGGCTCCCCCCTTCGTTTCCTCGCCGCCGTGAACTCGTACACGGCGGCGAGAACTCCTGCCTCCAGCTCCCAGGGCAGGGAGCCGGCGAGCGTGAAGGCCGCCGCCGAGGACACGTATTAAGGAGAAAACCTGTGTTTATGGACTATATGACGAAATTTACTCAGACTAAGATGAAATATGCCCAAGTCGGTATCGGCACAGCAGGAGACGCAATTAGTGATAGTATTATATGAGCGACACATGTTAGCAATCGGATTATTAAAGGAAACGTTATTTATATAGAAAGGAATATGAAACAGTCTAGTACAACGACCGCGAAAGTTCGTTATAGTTGTTAATAGTAAATGGACGAGAATTTATGAGATAATGTGCCCAAACACGCTAACACGGTACATGCACAATGATAAGAGCACACTGTATTATACTTCTATGAAGTTCTCTTTTCGATCCGACGAAGCACGTGTACAAACGACAGACCGACCGACAGACAGACAAACAAATTCTAAAAGCGATGGAAATATGTTCTGTTTTTAGTTCTAAGGCCCTCCAGAGTATTTTTTCATAAATATATCTAATGTATAGATTTCGTCTCTTTACCCTTTTATTATATGTAGTTATATATTTTACTAGTGGGCGACCAGTGGTCGACATTCGACCATAGTTCACTGATTTTTTAAAGTTGAACGTAGAATGAAAAAGGGTAATTGGAACGTAAGAGTAAAATAATACATACAGTCGAGCATAGCTACCTCCTTCACAACCTTTTTTGAAGTCCTTTATAGACAGATGTCAAAATGTCTTTTTTATTTACATGTGTGTAAAATTGAAGCAGTAGTGTGAGTAATGCATATTTTAATTAATTTAATGTACTTCTAATGCATTTTACATAAAATAAATAGCTTTCTGCACTTCTCCTCCATATAAACTTTAACTATGCCAAGTTTCACGTTCATCCGTTCGTGCATTTCTCTCAAAAAGGGATACAAAGTTTGGGCTTCACGTATTAATATATAGACTAGTATGATTATAATGGAGTGAGATTATATACATGGGATAACGCTATTTCATAACATTTGGCATAAAATACATATAAGTCTAAATTATAGATAATATACTTTAATTAAGAAATTTCTCCACATTATACTGAAACTGAAAAATAGACTTGACTCATGATATGATAATTATACAATAGAGTTCGACATATATATTACTTTCAGGCACCTCGTTTTATTGGCATTAATGCCTAATAAGCGTAATTATATATTTTTGGGATTTCGATTGAAACACTGGTTGAAACACACAAGAATATAAGCTATATTTCACACATTCCTTATGTGGTTATTAACACAGTTTGGATATACACTTTTGTAGATCGTTATAATTATAAACAATCACATATACAGTATGATAATCCGGTAGATGCCGAATTTCATATATAAACTAGGTGGTGTGTACCAGTCTTTGGTACAATTGATTTATTTTGAGGATCGTCAATATGACAATACATTACTAAGTATATAAAAAATTGGTCTATTGTGATGCATTATAAATGTATTCATATTTAGAGACAACCACGGCATGTTCCAATAATAAATTAAATATTAATAAAAATAAATATTAAACTATATTACATATTTAACATGACTAGTGAGAGCCCAGTGGTCGACATTCGACCATAATTGAATTTTTTTAGTTTGAATTTTATTAGGGTTAATGTCATTGTTGAATGTAGAATGAAAAAGGGTAATTGGAACGTAAGAGTAAAATAATACATACAGTCGAGCATAGCAACCTCCTTCACAACCTTTTTTGAAGTCCTTTATTGACAGATGTCAAAATGTCTTTTTTATTTACATGTGTGTATATGTTGTGTAAAATTGAAGCAGTAGTGTGAGTAATGCATATTTTAATTAATTTAATGTACTTCTAATGCATTTTATATAAAATAAATAGCTTTCTGCACTTCTCCTCCATATAAATTTTAACTATGCCAAATTTCACGTTCATCCGTTCGCCCAATTCCGTTAAAAAGGGATACAAAGTTTAGGCTTCACGTATTAATATATATTATATGATAATACAAAAAAAAAGGAAAGTGACACAGAAAGAGAAAAAATAAATAAATACTGAAACAATTATAACTGTATTTTGTGAATAGATTGATGTCTTTATCGCTGTTTTGAAATGTATACAATAAAAAATATTTAAAATAACATAATATATTTGAATGCAGCAAACTTTATTAAAATCGTTGATAACCGAATCATTAACACTTTTCGTATATCTCCAAGCATAGACTAATATATAACAATAATAAAAAATAAATATTGTAGGCGGTAGTGCCACTTTTTTTTTTTTTTCGAACTGCCTATCCTCTTGACCAACCAAGGTCTTAACAGCTTCACCGGACTACTGGTAGTGCCACAGTGAAGCTATCTATTACTGGTTTCAACATAAGTAAGCACGTGAAGTAACAGTGCTTGCATTGTTGCGTTTCGTTCGGTCAGTGAATGCGCTGGAGGCCCACCACCCCTGTCCTCCTCCCCTCCTCTCTTCCCCCAAACACAGGCTGCCAACGTACTTGCAACTCCCCTGGTGTTGCTAGTGTCTATGGACGGAAGTTATCATTTAACATCACCTATCTGTTCGTTTGCCTTCTATGCTTCGATCAACAATAACTAGATAAAGACTCACGTACAAAATCGAAGCTAAATCCTGTCCGCATAAATATATACTTATGTGTAGCTATTTGTTTACTAAGAAAGGGAGAAAAAAAGTTTTAAAACAGTTTTAAATTTAACCTAATTACAACCATGACACCTAGTAATAAAGTCACGAATGTTCAAAATATTATCTAATACTTACGATAAAAAGAGCAAAGCAATAAATTACTCCCGTCACTTACAAATGAAAAGACAACGTAAACAACATTTAATGTGAATTCAACCTTAACACGCAATGAATAAAGTACTTTTTCCCGTTATTGTGCGTGGTTGGAGAGCCCTGACCAAACATTTGTACCACAGGTTTAAAATTGGTAATTTTGTGCAAAATTTAATATTATTTGTTAGTTTAAAGCTTAAAATATAACTTATTCAACATGTATTTAGGCAAAGTAAGATACTCCGGCCGTTAAAATGCTTTTTCGGGTATTATTTTTGCATCTTTTGAATACACTGCGGCATTGTGAAACGTGCTTACATTGGCTGTGTTTCAAACAAACTAAACAAAATAAAGGTCACGTTTCAAGTTATTGTTGATCGATGCTTCTATGACATAAAAATGAAATTATATACTTTTTGCATCAGTACAGTAGGTACTCTTGTGATGGCGAACCCAAACTACGCTTTTGTTGTTGTCAGTTGTTGTGGCGTCCATTTATTTGAGTTGCGATTGTACAAAAATATATTTCGTCCAGAAACGCCACATATTAATAGTAAATGGATGACAATTTATGAGATAATGTGCCCGAACACGCTAACACGGTACATGTACAACAATAAGAGCACGCTGTTTTATACTTCTATGAAGTTCTCTTTTCGATAGATATGAAGCAACCGGAGTGAGGCTTTGAAGTTGTAAGCATTCTGAGTTTCAGTTTACTGACGTCAGCAGTGACTCTGTATGTACGAAGCACGTGAGTGAGAACTATCTTCATGAACATCATACCGTACGTTTTACCTGTAACACATCACAATACTATTAACTGTAGATCAGACCCTGATACAATTTCAATAGCTAAAAATTTAAAAATCAATTTAGCTTATTACTTTATGAATCTAAGACATTGTTAGTGCCTAAAATATTGTTATCACCCACCTCCGATGCCGCTGCATCACATTCAAGGGAATAGACTATAATCCGACCAGAACATTGACATTAGCGCCACCATATTATATATATACATTGACACTAGCGCCAACGTATTAGGGATACACATTGATACTAGCGCCAACATATTAGAGAGACACATTGACACTAGCGCCACCATATTAAAGATACATAAATGAGAATTATTATTATTTATAGATTTTAATAAGACGTAAATAAGAATTAATATTATTGTTATTATATTTACTTCAATCATTTTGCAGAATTATGAATAAATAATACCTGCTTTTGAGAGCCAGACTCCCTCTAGGTTGAGCGTGTTTACTATCTTATACCACATTCTACAGTGGCGGTAGAGCCACGCTGAGACTATTACTGGTTTCAGCAAGAATGGATCGGCACGCGCGGGGTAGTGCTTGGGAAGTGAAGTAACAGTGTATCGTTACGTTCCGTTTGACCAACGAGAGCGCCGGATATCTACCTCATCTCCTCCTTCCCCTCCCCCACCCCTCCTTACCCACTCCTCTTCCACCAAACCCAAGTTGGCAACGCACTTGCGACTCTTCTGATGTTACAAGTGTCTGTGGACGATGGTGATCACTTAACATCAGGTGATCCGTCTGTTCGTTTGCCTCCTATCATAAAAAAAACATCGCTATTTAACATCAGACGGGATTGCTAAAGTCTATAAAGTATTCATTCATCCAGATCATCAATGTTTTTATATTTTTCCACTTTCATATTAAGCAATCTCTTTTAGACTAACTTTCACATCTTCCCATGATATATCCATATCACGGGAATTATGTTGCCTACCTATACAATTTCGTTTTCCTAATCCGAAACCACCAAAGGCATTAGGTGGTGGGCCCGGTGACTCCAGCCATCTCTCTGGTCTAAATTGATCTGGGTCTACACCCCACACTGGATGACTATGTAGTCCATTTATAAAGAAAATGCAACCGGTGTCCGCTGGTAAGGTGTAATTATCTGAAAGAGATTGTCTTTAAACTCATTTATAGAAAGCCTGTTTTAAGTTTTTTTTTTTTTTCGAACTGACTACGCTATTGGCCAAACGAGGTCTTAACAGCTTCACCGGACTACGCCTGTTTTAAGTTAAAATCACAGAATGTTCTATTAATGAATTGATTAATTTCCATTTTTCTTTTTTTAAGAAACTGTATATAGTTTGATTAATATAACTTAAAGTAGCAATTAAGATAACTTACTTAACTTCACGTCTCGTATGATACGCCTCATAAATATAGATACGACCGGATACATTCGCAAAGATTCTTTGATCACAGCCTCCGAGTAAACCAGTTTTGTTAAGTCTATTTTATCAATATCTCTCAAGGAATTGCCAAACACTTCTATCAATCTGAAAATATGCGTCTTTTAAAATGCATTGGATATTATTTCATAGTACAGAGAAAACCGATTTTTTGTAACGATAGAGAATTTTAAGGTATCATAGTTTAGGAAATAAACTTGTGTACAAAGGAATTTGAGAGGAAAATTTGGATATAAAAGATCTATGTTACAGATTATACACACTTACTCTTTATAAACCTTATCCTGGACATCAGGATGTGATCCGAGAAGCATAACTGTGTAGACTAAGCATGTTGCTGAAGTTTCGTATCCAGCTATAAAGATTGTGTTTACTTCATCCCATACTTCTTCGTTACTTAGAGTCCCATCGGTGGAATATTTTAATAAAAGATCCAGGAACGTCGCATGTTTGGTTTCTGAAAAATATAGTACTTTAAAGAATAATACACACGTTGGAAGAAAGTCTTAAACGAAACCTATTACGTTTAAAGTTTCATACCTAGACGACCGAACCTAGCTCGGTTCTTTAAAAAAACATTTTTAAACTTCAGTAAACTGTTAGGTCTGCACAACAAAATTAGCATGTTATATAAAAAAAATTATTAAAAAAGATATCTCTCTTTTGGTCTCGATCGGATTCGAACTGGGGTTAGACGGATTTTCGAAGCAGCCGACTTCCATTTGAGCTATTTTTGTTTTGACAGTGACGGCGAAATTTACCTTTATATTCTAGCTATATATTTTTATTGCCTGAAAACTCAGATAAAAAAGTTTTCTATGAACGAAATCTAGCTAGATCGATTTATCGTCCCCGAAACCACCTACATACTAAGTTTCACGGAAATCGCGGCCGCCGTTTCAGAGATCCTGAATATAAAACAATATAAAGATATACAAGAATTGCTCGTTTAAAGGTATAGATTAATTACGTACAGAATATTTGTAATACAGCGCTATAAAAATCTATTTATACATATAATAAAACTGTAAATATGTCTGTACACTAAATATATTTTGAAAATCATAATAGGAGTGAACTTTGTTATCGATATAGAATCCACAAATATGTTATTTAGAATATGTGTCAGTCTGTCTTTTTGCCTGTCTGCCTGTCCCTGTGTCGGCGTATCACTCTGAAAGTACTGAACTAATTTTGATGAAACTTGACACAGTGATGACAAATATTAAAAGGTAACATATAGGATACTTTTTGCCCCATAAAACGCAAGGAGTTCTCCAGGGCAACGAACAGAAGTCAAAAATGTATAGTAAATGATATTCTTGACGGATTTTGTTGAAATGTTATTTTTACTATAGCAGACATTTTAGCTAAAAATGTAAGCTATATTTCATATCTGTATGCTTTTTAAAAAAAGCGAATAATAAAAAAAAAGCATTTGTAAGTATTGAACCTGACCTTTAGATTGGTGCAGGTACTTACCAGGCATGGTTGCTTCGGCAAATATCTGAACCAGATAGTTGGTAAAGAACCGACAAGACGTCCTTAAAGAAAACAGTGATGAGGACGTTCTCGTCTACTTGAGAGGGGAAAACCGAAAACTCTTCGACGGTCTGGAAGAGC
>MU158819.1:286036-367004 GCA_015888305.1 Antheraea pernyi
TCGGAAGAGGGCGCGCAATGACCTTGAACGCCACCTGGTGATAGAGGTCTCGCCCAAACTGGCAGCACCTCGTCGAGGCAAGGGGGGTCCACGTCAGTCTCCAGTTTCGCCTGGTGAGGGACCAATCGCCGCTAGTGCAGTGCACACGTTGTCTCGGGTTCGGAAATGGCAAGCGCCACTGTTTAGCGCATCGTTGAATCCTACCTACAGGATAGGAGCGCCATGTACACAGGACAAGACACCAACACCTACCATAGGGAAATGTAGTGCGGTTTTCCACAGGGGTCGGTCCTTGGGCCTGTGAAACATCGCATACGACTGGGTGTTGCATGGTGCTCAACTGCTGGGTGCATCGTTAGTTTGTTATGCTGACGACACCTTGGTGGTTGCACGTGGCGAGACTCTCAAAGATGCAATTCGTCTTACAATTGACAACGTGGCACACACAGTTCGGAGGATTGGGATGTAAGGCCTGAAAGTGGCTTTAGACAAGTCAGAGGCATCTGCTTCATTGGCCGGCGCAGGGTCGCTTCACAAGATACACATCTTGTTGTTGAAAAAACAAACAAAGTCGGCACTAAGATGAAGTACTTTAGCCTCATAGTACAGCAAATGGACATTTTGGGAGCATTTCTGAGACAAGGCTATGAAAGTCGTAAGCAGTGCTACGGCACTCGCAGGTCTAGGTCTGCCGCCTAATCTGGGCGGAGCAGGTTCCAGCTACCGTTCCCTGTACTCGGGTGTGGTGCAGTCGATGGCACTGTACGACGCTCCTGTCCAGTGTGACGCGTTAACAGCTCCAAACGTGGCAGTTTTACGGAAGGTCCCGAGGATAATGCCAGAGAGGACTATGCGCGGCTATCGTACCGTTTTCTATGAGGCGACATCTCTTTTGGTAGGCTCTCCGCCGTGGGAGCTCATGGCCCGGGTTAATTAGGCCATGTATGAGTGGCGAGTTGCGAGGGTCAACAGGGATGTACGGCTTACAACCAGGGAAGAGCAGCAGCAAAAACAGCGGTTGCAACAGGATTGATGCTTATCTGAGGGGTTAGATTGGCATTACCGAATGCTGGTGGCACTACCATTCACACGATTCGCCCATTCCTACAGGAATGGGTGAACAGGAGTCACAGGTCAGTCACTTTCCGACTGACTCAAGCGCTGATAGGTCACTTTTGGGAGATACTTGTGCTAAATAGCCAGGCGAGAACCCACAACGAGATGTCATCACTGCGACGATTGTGAGGTTGACACGGCACACCACACACTGTCCAGGAGTGCACAGCGTGGGAAGAGCAACGCAATATGTTACAACGTAAATGTCCAATATATTCAAGGTTTTTTACGATGGAGTTCATCAACATCCGTGGACTTCATTCTAACTTGAATGCCGTCCATCAACATCTCGAGACCGTTAAGCCAGAAATGCTCTTCTTGACGGAAACGCAGATTCGCCGTCCGGCCGACACATCTTACTTACACTACCCCGGCTACGTGCTTGAGGAGAACTTTCAAAGCAAGGCATATGTGTATGTGTGTTTGTACGGTCGGAGGTGTGCTGTCGTCGTTTGCGCTGTATGGAGGACCCTTCCTTCTCTATCCTTTGGCTACACGTAGACCTGGGCACTCAGAGCCGTATCTACGTGTGCCTCTACAGATCCCATAATGGAGATGATGAGACTACTCGGCTCTTTGATTACATGAGTAGGGCAGTAGATGACGCACAGGAGCAGTTTCCCACAGCAGAATTGGTGATCTTGGGGGACTTTAACGCACATCACGATATGTGGTTGGGTTCCTCCAGGACGGACCATGCAGGACGTACTGCTCATGCATTCGCCTTAACACATGACCTGACACAATTAGTAATCCAGCACACCCGGATTCCGGATGTCACAGGTCATGCGCCCTCATTGCTGGACCTTCTGTTGACGAGCCATCCAACTGGGTATGATGTGTCAGTCGATGCCCCCCTGGGCAAATCGGATCACTGCCTCGTTATATCGTCTGTGCCACGCGCTCCACCTCCACCCAGCGTAAGAATTAAGCGCAAGGTGTGGCACTATTCGTCAGCAGATTGGGATGGAATGCGGGATTATTTCGCTTCCATTCCTTGGCGGCAACGCTGTTTTGACGGGAAGGACCCTTCAGCGATTGCTGATGCGATTGCCGACGAGATTGCAGTTGCAATGGAATATTATATTCCTTCCTCCGTGATCGTCGGTAATCGCAAAGGACGCCCTTGGTACAATCGCGAGTGCGCCGATGCAGTTAGCAAAAAGCAAGCCGCGTATCGCGAATGGATCAAGGGTCGCGCAAATAAGGATCCTAATACCAGCTTCCTCAAATCAGCCTATAACTCTGCCACCAAAGCCTGTAAGAGGGCATACACTAGAGCGGATGCCCAGCGCGTTGCACGCTTAGGTCTAGAACTCGTAAGTCATCCGACTAATAGTCGAGGCTACTGGAGTCTGGCCAAAGCTGTGCAAGCCAATTTTTGTCATCCAACAATGCCACCGTTGAGGTACTCTGATGGGTCACTGGCCTACGAACCGCAGGAGAAAGCTACATTATTAGCTAATCTCTTTGCGGCTAATTCTCGGCTCGACGATCGAAAAGCGCAACCGCCCACTATTCCTTGCTGCGGTGTCACTATGTCTGAATTAAAGTTCAGGCAGCGTGACATTCTTAAACAACTGCGATCGCTCGATGTCCGAAAGGCAAGTGGTCCGGACGGTATCCCAGCGGTTGTACTAAAAAAATGTGCAGCCGAGTTGGCTCCAGTACTTACGCGCCTATACCGCCTGTCTTATCTTTCTGGTATCGTGCCTTGGGCTTGGAGGGAGGCCAACGTGCAACCGATTCCCAAGAAGGGGGATCGGTCTGATCCCAATAACTATCGCCCAATTGCCGTAACCTCAGTGCTGTGCAAGTTAATGGAGCGGATCATCAACACCCAGCTTGTCCGCTATCTCGAGGATCACTCGTTGATTAATGATCGGCAATATGGCTTTCGCCAAAACCGATCAACGGGTGATCTTCTGGCCTACGCACTACACCGCTGGGGGGAGGCAATTGACAAGCACGGCGAGGCCTTGGCAATCAGTCTCGATGTTGCCAAAGCCTTTGATAGGGTCTGGCACCGTGGTCTTCTGTCCAAGCTTCCGGCATACGGTCTCCCCGACAATTTATGCAGATGGATCTCTGGCTTTCTACATGAGCGCAGAATTCGTGTCCTTGTCGATGGATGTGATTCGCAGCTCATGTCAGTAAATGCTGGAGTCCCCCAAGGCTCTGTACTTTCACCTACTCTGTTTCTTCTGCATATCAATGATATGTTGCCTTTAGGCCATATTCATTGTTATGCAGATGACAGCACCATCCATGGGTGCTATTACAGCAAGCCTTCTTGCAGTCGGGGGGAAACAGAAAAGAGACGGCAGGATCTTGTGATTGAACTCGACCGGTCCTTGCATCTCATATCAACATGGGGAGCAAGCAATTTGGTCGAGTTTAATGCTAACAAAACACAGGTGTGCGCGTTTACCTGCAAAACATCTCCATTTACTCCTCTTCCTGCTCTCCAGAACGTCTCGCTCGCAATGCGAGACAGCCTCAATATCTTAGGTATAGATATTCGCAGCGACCTCAATCTCAGGGATTACATCGGGAGCGTCATCTCCACTGCATCTCGGAGACTCGGAATCCTGAACAGGGTACGACGGTTTTTTACGCCAGATCAGCTATACCTCCTTTATAAGGCACAAGTTCGGCCTTGCGTGGAGTATTGTTCGCACCTCTGGGACGGTTCCGCCAAATACCTACTAGATACCCTGGACAGGTTGCAGAGACGGGCTGTCCGCATTGTTAATGATTCAGACATTACACAATTTATAGAGCCGCTTCAGTTGCGCAGAGACATTGCCTCTCTGAGCGTGTTCTACCGTCTGTATCATGGCGAGTGTTCTGAAGAGCTATTCAATTTAATACCTTCCTCTCCTTTTCATACCCGAACCATGCGTGCTGGGCTCCGGAGCCATAGTTTTACGGTAAATCCTATCTGGGCACGAACTAAAAAGTTCGCAACTTCTTATCTCTGCCGTACCGTGAAGCTGTGGAACAATCTCCCGGCCAGTGTGTTCCCTCCTTCCTATAATATGGGGTCCTTCAAGCGTAACGTGAAGAGACATTTATGCAAGCCGGCATGACAGCGGCGACCGGTGAGGGATAGTGCGTCTCTCGGTGGTCGCCATTGTTTTTAGATTATACTGTGCTCACCATCAGGCACAGTAAAGTCACTTTGCCGTGCTACGATAAAAAAAAAAAAGGTCACAATAAAATGCTTTCAAAATTATAATTGTCTCTCTTGTAAAGTTTTGTAAATGTGATTAGCAAGTTTTTCCCTTTTTTTATATCATAGGTGGCAAACGAACAAGTCACCTGATATTAAGTGATAACCACCGCCCATAGACACTAGCAACATCAGGGAAGTCGCAAGTGCGTTGGCAGCCTGTGTTTTGGGGAGGGGAGGAAGGAAGGAAGAGAGAAACAATGCAAGCAATGTTACTTCACGTTGGTTTTCTGTGGGTCGGGTAGTACTGCCCCGAACGAACCGACCCATTCATGCTGAAACCAGTAATCGCTTTAGCGTGGGTCTACCACCTACAAATGTAGGTGTTTAGCTTACAAATGTTTAGCCCTTGAAATGTATAATACACGATATTTGCAAAAACCATACATAAAAATTAAACATAAAAAACAACGAATCTTTTAAGGTTAGATTAAACAAACCAACTAATAATTTATAGTGCTTGTTACAGTCATCAATAATTTTATACAACTGCAAATGATATGAATTGTTGCGTGAGTCCACTTTTTCCTAGTCACTACATTTTAATTAGTAACTGCAATATTAAGTTCACTTTCTTGTCTTTTATTGTCGATGACTTGGTTGTTTACGGTGGTAGTTTTGACGATCTCCAAGCCTAAATAATTGAATAAAGTGATTTTGACTTAAAAACCCTGTTATACTCTAAATTAACTGTCCCTTATATTCTGTATTTTAGTCGTGCGTATACGAAATTTTTAATCGAGTAAGGAACTGCACAAGTTAATGTCTATGACATATTGATTTAATTGTTAAAGGTACTGCAAACAAATAAACGGACAGATGAGAATGCCAGTTAATATGTTTATGTCATCCACGTCTGAGCTGATTAAGTCTTTAGCTAATCAGAAATATAATTTGACAATAATTGCACAATTATAGTGAATAATCAGGTAAGAAAGCGAATTAATAAAACTTGTTGATAGATGTTTAAAAAATGAGACGAAATTATTTTCAAATTTTGAGTAAGTATTAATCCAAATTGGTCGTGGAAAATTAATAACGGTTAACATTTCGTATTTAATTCTGATCTGAGTACTTAAGTATTTTCAACGAGTATTGTGTGATCGCATTAACTCAATTTAGGAAACCTTATAATGCGTGGAATATTTAAAAACTCATTCATTCAAATACAAACTTGTCTAATATTACCTTTGTTTGGTTCACTTGCATTTACAGACGCTTTCTTAGCATTGAGAATCTGAAATTTAATAGTTTTATTTAAAGTAATTTAAAAACGTATGCTAATTATCATTATGCTACTCTCTTGATACGCTATCTCTAAACACTCTTTAGTCATTAAAATTGTTATTGAAGATTAAAATTTTTAGTCGCGACTAGAAGTTAAGAAGTTAACTGCACGACAATGCAACGGAAATCTGTTACGGTAATATGTATCATCCGCTTTTTAAATATTTTCGGTTTTGTCAATACTTTTTTTTTCATAAAAAATATTAAATTGAATAATAGTAAAAATCATACAATATAATTAATTATGTATATATGGGCGCACGACCGTGCTGCCACCTGGTTTCAATGTGAGTAAGTAACAAATTAAATCAAAGCTTCATTATCTGTAGTGCCATCTATCAGCCAATTCGGAACTTCAATATAACACAGGAAATATTATTAGCAACTCTTTGTTATAAAGTAAATAAAATATAGAAATGTACGCACAGATTACTATGATAAGTAACGAATTAAATTAATTATGATTTAATAGAAGTCGCCATTTCTTATAACGCCAAAGAGCTTCAATCGCGTGTGACGGTTACACGCACTCATTTTTAAGTAATCGGACGTTTAAAATTATTTGTATTGTTGTGAAGTACATAATTATCGTATTGTCGAAAAATAATTGTTACTTACTGCGATGAAGATATCTTTCATAATTTTAACAGAGAGGTCTTGTCTTTTCTTAAGGGAACTCCAGTTGTATATAAACTCGTTGTGTAACCAAAATCTTTGAAATCTCGTTACTATAATATAGAGCATTTCTTTCACGTTATTTATGTAAGCGCTTTTATTTCTCATATGATATTTCTCAGAATGTATACCGATGACTGTTTCTGTAAAATATTTATGATAAATAAAAATATATTGGAACGTGTTTTTACGATCTGTTAGAATTTGAGATTTTGGTCGGTTTGATTTGATTGATATTTTTGATTATAGATCATTCCGATGTATCCTAATAATATATATGATAATGGAAATACTATATGTAAATAACTATGTTGTTGATACATATATACTCGGATTGTCATTTTCAATATCTATTTTAATACCATTAACATTTGATTGCAAGAAATAAGGTAAAATTAAATTAAATATAGCGAAATACGCCAGAATTTTAAATACACGAATGATATTTCAATAAATTGTTATCTATACATATAATGAGAATGTAAATCTAACGTGTTTTTTTTTTAATTTTAGGAATACCTGTCTGTTTAAGATAAAAAAGATGGATAAAAGAATATATTATAGACGATTTGGCGTTTCTGCCTTTACATTAATTTGGACATAGAAAAGATTTGGCGCGTATGCCTTTACGTTAACTTGGACATAGGAGAAAACTGACTAAAAAATACATAAGAACTACCTATATTGACAACTTCAGAATTAAAACATGATTTTTAAAAATGTACGAAATATTATATAGAGGATTTGGTGATTAGGCCTTTAAAGAATACATAAGAACTACCTATATTAACAACTTCAGAATTGGCAGAATCGATTAATTCCTTCGCCTGTCCTATTGGACGAATATTATTACTAGGTATGTGTGTGAAAGCCGTTACACCTGCAAATCGGATCTGCACCTGTTTTGATCGAATTGTGGCAATCTGTGTTGGTGGATCAACAAGGTGTTGGAGCAGTCCAAGGTGTGTGGAACTTTATAAGCTTTATAGTAGTATAGTGTTAATTACTCGAATGTTTTCATCAATAGAAGGCTGTATATACTTACGATAAATAGTTTCCAAGACCGTATTTTCCAGGTATTGGGTATGGTCGAAAGGGGCTTTTCCAGCTTTAACTTCTAAATCGTTGGCTAGTCGTTTTGAATGGACATTAAAGATCTCGATGAAGCCGTTAAGCACCTGCTGACTAAATGCTGGATTCAAAAGCTTACGATGACGTTTCCACACTTCACCTAAATGTAGTGTTTTGAAACTAACAGTTAGTTCACACTTTAGAGGATTTAATTTGTTTTATTTTGTACATTGGAACGTTAAATACATATTCAGCGGAGCTTTCGCAAGATTAACAATATTATAAGATTACTGTGCATACACTCGTAGAACATCCGAGGGAAACGTACGTTACTTTGTTATTATTTTAATGCAACGTGTAATTTGATTGACAAAAAAGGATTGTTTTATTTTAGAACTTTAAGGAACACTATAGAAAATAATATGACACAGGTTTTGCATGTATATTTATGCCTCTTACTCCTGTTATGTGTTTATTTCAATTCAATGTTAGATACCGTTTCCAATTATAAGTCCCTGTCCGAGCCAAGGTTTGCCAAACTCATATAAGTAATCCTTATTGTGACACTCATTCGCTATTGCAGCACCGTAATTCGGATCCGTTACAACTGGAATTAAAATGACAAAAATCAATAAAATTTAGTACGTATTTAACAATATATTATAATATGCTATATTTAGACAATTGCAAAACGAGTTGTACTAAGCAGTGCCTAAAATTTAAAATCTAGTTGAAGCCATGTTTAAAATACTTTATTACAAAAGCGTGTCCAAGCGGTCTCTAGCTAAACATCTGAGTTAAGCTAAACAAGCAACTCTGAATAGCGTTCGTTCAATTCGATCTCATCATTCAAAAACGTTCCATTACATACCGATATTTTGCAAACAATTTCAATTTCTGAATAATATTTTTAATGACTGAATAAGAAAAATTAACTTATTATACGTTAAATATGTTATCATTACTGTGGTATTTTAGTGAAAATAAAGTCAAGTATAAAATAAATAACATACAGAATTTATAAGATTTATATATTACGTCAAAGTGCGTACGGTGGAACAACAGTATAATGGCATTACATTACATTACTCATTAGATTACATTACATTACATTAAATACACTATCAGATGTCAATAGTGTCATACAGCAGTAGTTATGAATTACTTGTGAATCTCTAAAATATATAATTCATTTATAACTTCCAAATTAATTATACCCACGAAATTCATAGTTTATTACGACATGACTTTTGCTAGCTAATAGAAAAACAATAAATCACAACAATAACATAAGAACTGTCAACTTATATAAGTGTTGGAGAATATTTAAATTTAAATAATGTACATCTGTAAACAAGGATAAGACATTCTTTTGTGAATAATTTTATTATGTAAGAGTTAAATGCGTATTTAACTTGTTTGTTACACACGGTTATTGTTTTAGCACTCACAATTGAGTTGGTACAAAAATTTCGATTTTATATAAGATATTGTCGTTTAAACGGGGTAGTTAATTTACATAAAGTTAAAAATGATGTCAGATTTCAGAGATAAACTTTTTTCACACGAAAACTATACATATATATAACAATACTAGCGGGCCGGGCGGACGTTGTCTTGCCTTGATAATAAAAAAAAAACCTAAAATTCAACCGTAGCGCCACCTACTGACTTGAAATTTATCGTTATATTTTGACGTTATATCTTAATAAATTATAATCTACTAGCGGTCCCGACGGACGTTGTTATGCCTTGATAATTAAAAAAAAATGCTTAAAGGCAACCGCAGCGCCACCTACCGGTTCCACAGGAACACGCCCACAAAATTTCCCTCTCATAGAAAACCGACGTGAAGTAACAGTGCTTGCATTGTTGCGTTTCGTTCGGTCAGTGAGAGCGCCGGAGACCCACCTCCCTTTCCCTCCCCTAACCCTTCCCTACAAAAGATGGCAACGCACTTGCGACTCCTCTGGTGTTGTTAGTGTCCATGGACGGTGGTGATCACTTAACAGCAGGTGACCCATCGTTTGCCACCTATGACATAAAAAAAAAATTCATCAAAATCGGTCCAACCGTTTAGGAGGAGTACAGTGATATACACACGTACAGAAGATATTTATATATAAAGAAGATAGTAAGAATGTAAATGTAACGTGTCATTTGTTTTTCGATTTTCGTGAAAAAAAATTATTGCAGGTGTATAGGAATAAGTAATAGAATACATTCCAATCATTTTTAGAAATGTCTGTCTGTCTGTTTGTATGAACACGCATGCAAAAGCACTGTGTTTACAATAAAACCTAACTTAGTCGTAACTTAGTAAATTATTGTTTATTTCATTAAAATCGGTCGACTTTATCATAAGTTATTTTGTAATTTTAATGACGGCGCGACTTAAGTACGAGAGAAAAGTTTTTTTTTTATTGTAGCACCGTAATGTGACTGCTCTGTGCCTGATGGTAAGCACATTTACAATCCAAAGTATATAAGTTGATAATTATTACAAGTTGATAAGTAAATGGACTGAACACATTCAGATGATTTTATTAGTCCCTGTTTCTTTTACATTAGGTTCCAAGCGAACGGAGTCACGGGCACAGCTATTCTAAATAAAAACATATTTTATAAATAGATAGCTAGCGGTTAGTGTCGTTATATATATTATAATGTTATTATATTTGTAATGGTGGTAGAGCCATGTTGAAACTATTATTGGTTTCAGCATGAATGGGTCGGCTCGTCCGGGGTAGTACCACCCTCTTACAGAAAACCGACGTGAAGTGTTTGTATTGTTGCGTTTCGGTCGGTCAGTGAGAGTGCCGGAGGCCCCCTTCCTCTCTCCTCTCCCTCTCCGTCCCCTAACTCTTCTCCCCAAAGGGTGGCAACAAACTAGCAACTCCTCTCGTGTTGTTAGTGTCCATGGACGGTGGTGATCACTTAACATCAGGTGACCCACCTGCTCGTTTGCCACCTATGACATAAAAAAAAAATCATATATAGATATTATTATGAGTGATATCATTACAGAGATCGTAAATGTGGTAAAGTGAATAATAATTTAAGTGTAAACTTAAATACATTACAGAAATAAGGCGTTTCACCAAGAAAAGCAGTCATGATCCCTCCATTTTTCGTAACAACATATGAAATTTGTTTTAACAAGTCCGAAAGATCTGAAAAAGAATTATTTCAACTTTTTATTATAGTCATTTTGTTTCGGAAAATACGTTTTATGTCCTGGGTTCTGGAATCTAACGTTCTAAGGCTTACAAAACAATCATTTTATAAGTATAATAGCCTAATATTGATTTGAAATTGCCGTCGGAATGTAGACCGAGAGAGTGAGAGATATCGTTAAGTCGATCTAAGTTGGACAAATCACTCTTCTGCCCGACGTAACAAATTAAAAGCCAGGTACTACTATACCTATGTGAAATATAACCTCAGAGTCACAGTATAAATATAAGAGATAGTACGGAAACTAGCTACAAAGGCTCATACCGGCACACTCAACAAACATGCGCGTCGACGAGACCTTTTAAAACCACTCGTTCAATGCACATGTTTGTGTGAGTGTACCGTTTTCGTGCGTTTGTAGGTAGTTTCCGTACTGTCTCTTATATTTATACTATGGCAGTGTGCTCTATTTCAAGACACGCAATGAAAGCTATTTCGGTAAAGTTTTGATAGTATATATATAAGCATGTGCCAAAAAACGACGAAATTTTGTGGTTTGATACTACCAAACAACTTACTCACCTAATTCTGTTGCAAGTTTGATGTGTTAATAAATTTGAACCGAGTTATTTGTTAAATTTCAAAAACAAATCAAATATTGAAGATAGAAATTCGAGTCAAGACAATTTTTTTGCACCAATTTAGTATTAAAAACGTGAAGAGACATTTATGCAAGCCGGCATGACAGCGGCGACCGGTGAGGGATAGTGTGTCTCTCGGTGGTCGTCATTGTTTTTAGATTATACTGTGCTCACCATCAGGCACAGTAAAGTCACTTTGCCGTGCTACGATAAAAAAAAAAAAAAAGGTTCATCCGTTCGTTTTGTTTTTAAATAATTTTATCACGCTTTGCAGGTCATAAAATTAATAAAAACTATGTTTCCCATGTTATTCATATGCAAAAACCTTAGGTTCGATGGAGAATCTCTTAGAATTGGAATTTTGAACTCCGCTTTTAACAAGAGCTTTGTTGGGATATATTATGAGATATTACGGGTTGAGAGCAAAAAAAAATATCGTCTTTTATGGCACACCCTAATATATATACTATTATAATACTGTTATAATATATAAAGTAATTTTTTTATCGAAAATGAATGAATAGTAAAATATAAAATATATTATAGTATAAGAAGTATAGTGGTCCTTAGCTTCCAGGGCATCAAAGGCTTCCGAATTGATAAAAAAGAGTTTCTTGAAAATTTGAGCTCTTAATGTTAAATCTAAGATAGTCCGCATTCGGATCAAAGTTTCTTATGGAAATTGAATATGAATATTTTCTTCGTTCTTTACAATTTTATAACACGGGGGCAAATGGATCTATAATAATAAACTCTACAAAAGAGGTTTCTGAAGATTTTTCGTTATGTCTATTGGTTTAAAAGTTATACGAGTTCAAATTTAATTTTTATATTATTATCATTTATTATCAAGTATTTTTAATCAAGTAATTTGAATCAATTAAATATTATCAAAGGATTTTTTTAATCAATTTGTTAAGGTTTGAGCCCCTGGGAGGAAGGAAATTCGAAAACATCACTACTAAGGATTACCCTAAAACATAGTCACCGTCATCTTCTTACCGTTATCCTACTTAAGTGGGTTTGGCACAACGTGTTTTCTTCTTTCACTCTCCCCTGGAATATATCATCTCAATATTTACAACTTTTACTCACAACATATCCACATATTTTTGGTCTTCCTCTACTTCTGTATCCGTCCACGTTGATAATTAAAACTCGCTCATACAATGCTAACCTATTATTACTCCTCAACTTCTCTGTCACTGATTATATCTTCAGACATCGTCTGATATACTCAGTCTTGCTCTTAATCATTCTAATTACACCACACATCCATCTCGACATTTATATCTCTGGCACATTAAATCTTCTCTCATCCATTTCTTCCGTAGCCCAGCAGTCAGATCCATAAAACATAACTAGTTATATAATAATTTTATACGTCTTCCCCTTGAGTTTTAAGGGCCACAAGCTACTATAGATTCTATTTGACATTCCCTCTATCCTGCATCTGTTATATTGCTCACGTCCTTGTCTATGCCACCGTCGTTTTAGATCATTGACCCGAAGTACCAAAAATTTAAGCAGACCGGTAAGGATACACTGTTTAAGGCTATATGAAAAAAACTGGTTGAACCACCGAAGTCACAGAACAAATATTCAAACTAATTTTCTTCAGTTTTACACACCGTTTACCTAAACTATTCGGGAACTTGGCAGTATTTGCTTCGACGAGAACAATACGATTGGTAAACAGCATACATCAAGGTGCATCCCTTTATATGTCTGATGTAAACGCATCCATAATAAGAAGGAATAAAGAAGAAGTTAAAGCTGAACCATGAAATCAGGACATTGGAATTATGAGTAAAAGCAGCCTCGGTTCTAACGTATATTTTGGCTTAACTGTAGATTCAACGAAAACATTTTTAGCACTTCCTTTCTTTTTCAGAGCACACCACAGAACATGACGGCGTACTCGATATGCTCTTCGGATCCACAAACACCATAGTCGAGTACTTATGTACATGTCTGTATTTTTAGCACAGTTGGCGAAGTGCGAAGATGGTATTTGTTACTGCTGGCTCAGGCATAAACCCAGATTGTTTCTGTGTGACTCCAGTCTCATATCTTATTCGTCTATCTATACACTTTTCCACACTTTAATACTTTGTGACATGAGCTTTATGGTTTCACTTCAATTTCAATTATAGATAATTTGAGATCGCATCTGGTAATATATTATTAAAAAATTTAATCAGCCTCATTCATCTATCTATTTCTAAAAACTTCTATATTTTAATAAATATATCAGCCTTATTTTTTTAATTTATTTATTTATGACAATATAAAAATTACATGTACATACAATGGGACTCTCTTCAGGAAACCGCTATTGCGATTTAATCGAGGAGAGGTATGTTCGTCAACACGCCGACATTTAATATTTAAGGTTTTCGAGGTAGTTCATTTATGAAATATCTTTTTAAAATACATTTCGGTTGTTTAACATTACTTCCTTGTAGTTCTATTATATAATCGGCTGGTAATGCGTTTAAGATTGAAGGAAGCATATATTCCCATGTACGCATACCATAATAAATATATATAGTTACTTTTCCGTTTTTTAAAGCATTCACAACTTCTATTACTTCATCTCCTGCACAATGCCTAAATTTGTTGGCGCAGTCTTCAGTTCTCTGATTCAACCACTTTTTTATTTATCAGAGTTCTAAATTATTTTTTATTATTGTTATTGTATTATTGTTGTTGACTGTGACTATATCCACATGCAAATAAATAAATAATAAATAAATATTCATTGCAACGAAATTTTATATCCTTATCATTCGTCAAAGTAGTTTCTCCATCAGTTTTTATACATTTAACGTATGTAATAAACTGCTTTGCATTCTTACTTCTCGCTTTTTATACAGATTTTTTCCAATATTCATTGAAAGTTTCTACTTCCGTATCTTTTATTTCTATTTTAATTTACGATTGATTCTTGTTGGGGTCGCGACCGATTTCCGTCTAGTTTTAATTTTATTTTTAAATCTGACACTAATAAACGATGTTAAATAGCAAATATCTCTCTAAGCAGAACCTTGCAATCCTTCACTATATTAATATTATTTCTTTATAGTTGAGAGTAATCAACGTGGGTGATGTGATTACCAGTATTGTATGTGATTAGGTGTTTGCCTGGAAAAAGTATTACAAAATCGAAAGCAGTGATATCTTCAATGAGGGCTTCACATTGTTTGTATTTACTCTCAAAAATCCAGTCCATATACATTCTTTTATCATTTCCATTTTCGCTTCCCACGTGCCCATTAAAATTATAGACATCGACTTCATGTGTAATATCCACCATTACCTTATTACAATCTTCCCATATTTTCTATTTTACATCCTATTTACTCCCAGCTTGCGGTGCATAGACGCTCAGTATATTTATAATTACCTCTACTATCAATAACTTAACCACTATTAAACGATTATTTTACATCAGTCACAAATTTTTAAGCTATCTAATACAATTCCTTTTACTTCCTTACCCCATTTCTCTTACCGGTAGTAAAATTTATATTCGACACAAATCTCTCTCACTTACATTTCTTCTAGACAAACCACATTTGTACGTCTTTTCACAAGGTATCCGCTGGTTTTCTTACCGTTCCAGTCATTGTCATCACACTTCACATGTAAATGTCAATCTTACATTTCGAATCCATTTCTAAATAGTGCTAAGTAGCGGCCTATCCCGAGGTAATAACCTAAGTCCACTTCCCATACTTCCCGCCATCAACCCGTCCTGGGATTTTGTAGTACAAAAAATGTACGATGATATAGACATTATATAATTCTGTTAACGGGGGTAAAAAATACCAACATATTGTGATAATTCTCCACATCTATGAATTCTCCACGGGATATGAGTATATACTCAAATTAATGTAGAAAGTCTTTCAATATTCACGGGCACCTTGTAATACTACATATTGAGACTGTAATCACACTGCACACATTTTAATGTATAAAATAATATATTACATCTATAATTAAATGCTATATAAACTTACAGCTTACATCGCCATTACTAACGAACATTGGACAGTGACCAACAATCGGCCATACTCCAGGGTATATTGGCGGCAAATTTGGGAAACGACGTCTGGCCATAACGTTTCGACGCCAAAGATTAATATAAAAAAGACAACAGATTAATATAAAAAGTACAAACATCAAAAACATTATACGAACGAACACTTTTGTTAATTAAATAAATACACGATCACTCGTCCGCGTCAGTTAAACCTACGTACGCATATGATATTTGGGTTAAGGATCTGCTAACATTTATAGGATGTGCAGTGACGAAGAGTGTAGTGCAACCGTCCCTTATGAATTTCTAACTAATATATATAGATATCTACATTTTTACGCTGAGTTGACTTGCTACAGCTCGTCTATTCTACTATAATTTCACCAACAGTGATAATTTTTATTTAATTTTACTTATTTGTTAAAACGATAACATCATTAATAAATAATTAACGATGTACTTACTATAATTGGAAACTATCGTTACTATCGGTTACCTTTGGAAACATATTCTATATTAGCTATGTCTGCGACTTCGTTCGCGTGGAACTTAATACAAAACACAGTCATTCTTTTACTGTGTCTTAGATATTATTTATATATTATATAGATATATAGATTATATAGATATAATAAGAACGTAAATGTAAATGTTGCAGGAATAAGTAATAGAATACATTCCAATCATTTTTAGAAATGTCTGTCTGTTTGTATGAACACGCATCACTGCTAAAGTACGGGTTTCACAATAAAACCTCAACAATAAAATTGTAAAGCATATCCTCGGGAGTAACTTAGTGTTTGTTTCATTAAAATCGGTCCACTCTATCAAAAGTTATTGCAGTTTTAATGACGATGTAAGTACGAGAGAAAAGTAGACAAGTAAATAGACTTAATACATTCAGATGACTTTATTGATTACTGTTTTTTACACAAGTTTCCACGCAGACGAAGTCGCCGGCACAGCTAGTTATATAATATCGTTGTTTATGTAACACGTTGAATTGTGTTCACTTACGTACTCTTCTCTCGAGCCGTCATTCAAATTATAATAACTTTTGATAGATTAGGTCTATTTTAATGAAACAAACACTAAATGTTACTCGAGGATATGCCTTATGATTTTCTTAGCGAGGTTTTATCGTGAACATAGTACTTTAATGGTGATACGTATCCAAACAATCAGGCAGAAAGAGATTTCTAAAAATGATTGAAATGTATTTTAATACTTGATCCTAATTTTTTTCACAAAAATTTGTTTGCTACAGACACGTTAGATTTAAATTTTTTAAATTATTTTTTAAGTCCCCTTTTTCCCCCGGACATTATCCGAGACTTTATATAATTATTTATGACTATTGCTTTCGAAACAATTTCTTTTTTGCAACTTCCGTTTTCCTCTTCTATTTATTTCTTTTTTTTGCTATTTCTGCCACGTGTTCCATGAACGTCAACAGCGGCTCTCTAGTATCTTCATCCTCCACTATTTTATGTAGTACCCCTCCCGTGAGTTCGATGGCTATCTGGGATTGGAGGTCACACCTGGACGAGTCAAACCGGGGACAGTGAAGGAGAAGGTGAATCACCGTCTCCTCGGTATCCGGGTCGCACACACAAGCGGGACTGTCTTTGATCTTGAAGCGGTGAAGGTACGCCGCGAAGCCCCCATTTCCTGTAAGGACTTGCACGTGGGTCGGTGATAGCCGTGTCTTCTTCACTACCCGGTGGGCATTGCCCACCTTCGGGAAAAGGACGCGCGTTAACGCCCCTGTGGCTGAGACCTCGTGAGTATTAGATTTACATTCATCAATATAATAGATTTTGTAAGCAAGGAGAATTCATTAAAAGTTATTTGTTAACTGAATAAATTTCTTAAACAAAATAAAATACTTTTGAATTTATTTCAAACCTTGTCAACATTGAATTTCAATTTATTGACTTTAGGAGTTTTATTGTACAAGTGTGCGAGAATAAAAGTCGTGAATAGTAAAGTATAGGGTATACTAGGTACAATTGTGACAATGTCTATCTGTTTTTTTTTTCGAACTCAATAGCGTAGTCGGTTCGAAAAAAAAAAGAAAAAAGATTGTGACAATGTCTATCTGATTGCCCATCATTTTGAAGTGAATATTTATCTATATACGTATAAATATTCAAATTTTGTTCCTAAGTACATTGGTTAAATCATAGGAGGAAATTAGAAAAAAAAGGAAAAAATGTCACAACCGATCACGCTCCACAAGTAAAAACATTTTTTTTTATGTCATAGGTGGCCAACCAACAGGTGGGTCACCTGATGTTAAGTGATCACCACCGTCCATGGACACTAACAACACCAGAGGAGTCGCAAGTGCGTTGTCACCCTTTGGGGGGAAGGGTTAGGGGAGGAAGAGGAGAGAGGGGAGGTGGGCGTCCGGTGCTCTCACTGACCGAACGAAACGCAACAATGCAAGCACTGTTACTTCACGTCGGTTTTCTATGAGAGGGTGGTACTACCCCGGGCGAGCCGACCCATTCATGCTAAAACCAGTAATAGTTTCAGCGTGATTCTACCACTCTCTATATTAGTCCTATACACATTATAAAACACAGATCTCTACCACGTTTGTCTGTCTGACTGTTCCTGATAAACTCAAAAACTACTGAACGGATTTTCATATGGTTTTCGCAAGTAGGCAAAGTGATTCACGAGGAAGGTTTAAATAGATAATTTGTCAATGTTTTTGAAGTAAAACTTCTTTAGGCGCGACTACAAGGTAACTGGGCGACAATGCAACGGAAGTCCGTTAGGGCAATATATAATACGGCTTTTAAATATTTTTGATTTTGTCAGTAAACAGTTTATAAAAAAATCAATCTAATTTTTTTGCAGATATTTATAAAATAAAATATTAAATTGAATAATAATAAAAATCATACAATAGAATTAATTATGTATATATGGGCGCACGGCCGTGCTGCCATCTGGTTTCAATGTAAGTAACAAATTAAATCAACGCTTCATTATCTGTAGCGCCATCTATCAGCTAATTCGGAATTTAAATAACAATTTTTACTTAAATCGCGTGTAACGGTTATACGCACTCTTTTTCATCATCAGGCTCGCTAGTTTTGTATACGAGTATCTGACAAAATAGACTCTAGGTATTTTAGAAACAATTTGATATCAATACAATTCAATGGTTTTTGAGGTTTTCGTTTGTTTAGGGCTCCGTTCATTAGACACCAGCTACCTCCGTTCGTCCGCCGGACCTGTGCAATGCGGGAAAAATCACCGCCTCCTGCTTCCAGTCCTCCGTTGGCGGAGAGGGCTACTCAGAGGGTCAACATCACGGACCCTCTCCACCGCCTCCTTCTGTCAGATGACGTCTCGTCCGCCAGGTCCTGCCTCCATAGTCCTATCAGCTCCATTCAACTTTATTAAGTCCCTACTTATGATCTTATGTCTTGAGTTATTACGTAATTAGCTAACCTAACAACATCTTATAGTGACTAAATCAATTTTAATTTTTTTTTTTAATTTTTAAATAACATAGATTGACTACTATCGGCTTCTACTTTTATCCACAACAAAGTTATAGGGTGTTGAAAATGGCCTGAATTGCTTCGAGAAAAGTTATATGGTACGGCCTTGCCGCTTTTTTGCTCAACTTGTCGTGCCTCCAGATACATAAACATTATACTTTACCAGGATATTTATATCCCTAGTTATTTTTATCTACATTTTTTATAGTAGCACGGCAAAATGACTGCACTATGCCTGATGTTAAGCACAGTACAATACAAAAACAGTGGCGACCACAGAGTGACACACTGTCCATCGCTGGTCTCCGCTGTCATGCCAATCTTCAAAAAGCTGGATATGCACAGGCTGATCCCGAAACGCGAGCCGCAGAAGCGGATCACTATGACGGGCTTTTTCACCATATACATGGTGGTTGCGACCCAGTCAGGCTGTAAAACCTTACCATCCCGCTTTCGCCATTGCCTCGTTCGTTATTCAGCAGGGTGAACCACGTGCAGGTGAGATTGACTTGGGTATCTCAGGTCTTATGATGTTAGGGGGGGCAGCCGGTGTGTACCCGGTCTGTTCCTCTATAGGTAGGAGCCCGGCGGCCACCTTCCGCCGGACAGACCGTCTACAAGGTTGATTAGCTTGAACGATCCCTTGCCACCCCCACAAAACGGTCTGTCGGTACACCGTGGGGTTTTAGTCCGTGCGACTCGGACATAACCCACCCTCTCCCGCGGGAGGGTGGTGTATCCATAAGGGATTTCCCCACGTTAAAAAAAGAAGTTCTTATGATGTTATTCGACACTCCCTTCACTCCAACCTAGCTTTATTTATTTATAATAGAGTATCCACATTTTACTATTATCGATTGATTACTCTATTTGTTGACGCGAGGTTCAATTTATGTGGAACAGAGGAGCAGTTTGTTACTCTGTACATGATAATGAGAAGTACATTTCCTGCGGTCGCGAGTAACATCAGCCTTCCATCGTCAGTCCGTATATGTCATTTCTAGCTTTTGTTAATAAATCTACTTATATATATTTACTAGTCACTGCCCGCAACTTCGTCCGCGTGTAATAATTTCTTTGGGCTAACGCTAACACGCAGCGGAAGCTGTCAAGAGGAAAGAAATCCCGATTTTGAAACAATCTTCAATAGTGCTCCGCTCCTATCAGTCTTAGCGTGATGATATATAACCTATAACCATTCTCGATAAATGAGCTATATAACACTGATATATTTTTTCAAATCGGACCAGTAGTTCCTGAGATTACCCCCTACAACGTCACAAACTTTACCTCTTTGTAATATTAATATAGATTCATGTAGCGAGGGGAAGTACGTCACAAGATGTAACTTAAAACAGGTAAAAGAATATTAATATATCAATGAAATTAATGTAGGACAGTCCACAATTTTATTCGATAAAATACGTTATTTACATAAAAACAACTAAACATTTCCACATTGTTGAAGGCTGTCTGTTAAGTGTTCAAGAAGACTTTTACATCTTAATATTTATGTTATTTGTAATTTGATTTAACAAGTCTATAAATGTCCCCCTAAGTAATAAAATTTTATGTTTCGACAAATAAAATTTACGAGATGGTATATACAGATGTATTATTCGTTTCGCTATTAACAATGTACACTACAGCATCGTTCTAAACGCATAGGCTTGCAACCTATACATCGAGAAGTACATTTCCTGCGGTCGCGGAGAAACATCAGCCTTCCATCGTCAGTCCGTATATGTCATTTCTAGCTTTTGTTAATAAATCTACTTATATATATTTACTAGTCACTGCCCGCAACTTCGTCCGCGTGTAATAATTTCTTTGGGCTAACGCTAACACGCAGCGGAAGCTGTCAAGAGGAAAGAAATCCCGATTTTGAAACAATCTTCAATAGTGCTCCGCTCCTATCAGTCTTAGCGTGATGATATATAACCTATAACCATTCTCGATAAATGAGCTATATAACACTGATATATTTTTTCAAATCGGACCAGTAGTTCCTGAGATTACCCCCTACAACGTCACAAACTTTACCTCTTTGTAATATTAATATAGATTCATGTAGCGAGGGGAAGTACGTCACAAGATGTAACTTAAAACAGGTAAAAGAATATTAATATATCAATGAAATTAATGTAGGACAGTCCACAATTTTATTCGATAAAATACGTTATTTACATAAAAACAACTAAACATTTCCACATTGTTGAAGGCTGTCTGTTAAGTGTTCAAGAAGACTTTTACATCTTAATATTTATGTTATTTGTAATTTGATTTAACAAGTCTATAAATGTCCCCCTAAGTAATAAAATTTTATGTTTCGACAAATAAAATTTACGAGATGGTATATACAGATGTATTATTCGTTTCGCTATTAACAATGTACACTACAGCATCGTTCTAAACGCATAGGCTTGCAACCTATACATCTACGTGTATACTCTCCTGAATATTATTCCAGGCACACTTCAGACAGGTATTTCTCAGAACCTTATATGCAGAACGCAGGCTATTAAACCTATTATGCAACTCAATATAACATAAATAAGTATACAATATTTGTTTTTCAGACCTTTCGAACTTTTTAAAAAAGTCTGCATGCTTCATTACTGAAAAATATGGAATCATCACTGCTTTGATAGGAGAATCAGTTTATTTCGGTAAAATTACTCGTAGAAACATAATATTTCAACAAATTAAATGACATTAAGTACGTATTCTATATCTATCTATATCTTCTTACTATAATAAAACTGTAACAAGGCTAAATATGTACATTAAATATGTTTTGAAAATTATAACCGGGTAGACTTTGTTATCGATCAAGGAGCCAAAAATATCTTATTTAGAATTTTTGTCCGTCTTTCTGCCTGTTCCTGTGTCCGCATATCACTTTGAAAGTACTATTAATACCTACTCCCATTACTATTACCAATTTTGACGAAACATGACACACTGATAACTAATATTATAAAGTAACATATAGAGTAATTTTGTCCCATAAAACGCAAAAATGTAAAAAATCAAATTTAAAAGAATGATTAAATTAACCAAATTAAATAAAAAAATTGATATTCGCGATACCTAATAATATATTTAAAGTCGATGCCAACCTACATTTCAAATTTGTTGCTGGTAATAAAATATGCATACTATACATCATGGGACAGAAGAGTGGACCAAAACTTTGTACATAGATGATATAGAATTTAGGTTGGCATCGACTTCAAATACATTATAAGGTAGCGCGAATATCAATATTTTTTATTTAATTTGGTTAATTCAATCATTCAGTTATTTTTTGCTTTTTAGTGCCTTATTAGTTTTTCACATCGAAGGCGGTTTATTTTTTTTTGTAATTTTTTTTATTTCTCCATTTTTAGTGTCCATAAATATATCTGGTTTCTAATGGGTATAATAAATCGGTTCCAATTTCACGAAAATACGTAGAGACGAAGTGGGTGAAAATCAAATAAACGATATTACAGCCCCTTGGGAGTTGAATATTTTCTTCAAATTTATATGGGACCACCTCTGAATATAACCAATTCAAAAAAAGAATGATTAAAATCGGTTCATAATTGACGGAGATATCGATTAACATATATAAAAAAAAATACATACAACCGAACGTAGTAACCCCCTCCTTTTTCGTGGTCGGTTAAAAATAGAAATTTGAATCAATGAATGTTTTGTTGATAATTTATCGCTTAATCCTATCCATTCATTTTTACAAAATAAAATTTTTTCTTCACCGTTTGTAACAAAAATGTTCAAATTTTTTTTCCCTATATTATTTATATGGGAAAATTTTAAGCTCGTTGGAGGACCTCTTAAAATTGAAATTAAGAGCTGTCCTTTGGGCATGATTTTTGTTTGGATATATACTACGGTATTTTGGGGTGAGAGCAAGAAAAAAAATATATCGACTTTTTTCTGGCACACCTTAATACATACATTTTTCCCCAAAATATATACATTTCAATTATGTTCAAAATAAGGCTGTTAGGCGTAACTTATTTCTCGTGTACTTTAGTAAAAAAGTTTTGTTCAATGTAACACATCTATACTGCACCGTGCAAAGATAATACATTTGTACAGAACATTTTTTTTACTACATCCCATATTGACAAAATCGCGGATCATGGTATAGAATAAAATAGCCCATGTTGCTTCTTATAACTTCAGTTATCTGCTAGTAAAAGTCTCGTGTAAATCGGTACAAACTTTTCGGAAACTCCACGCGGTCGAAGCCGCCGGTAATAGTTAATTTCTTATAAATTAAAATCAACCGTACACAATTTTGCACGCACTGCGTTGTAAGACCTAGGAAATGTAAAATTAAATGTTTAAATGATGCGACAGTTCTCTTGAATGAGTTACGCATGTATGGAAGAAATTTTGATGATGCGGATGTAGCGCCATCTCTTATTCAGCAACATCAATAATTTCGTTTTGTTTAAAATACGAACTACCATTTAATCATTTATCCATTAACTTTTGAAAATGAATTCAATTTTGTTCATAATTCATCATCAACTGTACAAGATATAATTGCTACATTATGTGGAACTGCATCATTGTAACTACGGAGATCTAAGTCATAGATTACTTTAATCACCAAACAAATTTTCTTATTTTGATTTTACAAAGTATTTTTTCGGTCATTTTTTTATTGAATTATCATTTGAAGTGAGTTCACCGTCAAGAAATTAATATTAAAATATTGACATTGACTTTGGAAATATTGCTTTACTCTTATGACAACATGAGGCAATGTGACATGAAATGAAAACAGTCCTGATACCTAAACATTTTGACATTCAATAAAACCAAAGAGAATAATAGTTATTTCAGTGGTTCCATAAATTTACTAAGGATAAATTATTTATTAATTAATTATTAATGTATATTACGAATTTACATATTATATTATTATAAAATTAACCTACAATTTGACGAGTTGATTTCAAAGGGCATGTAAGGCTTGCAACGTCAGTCATGTTAAAAATATTGAAAAGGTAATTGGAACGTAAGGATGAAGGATGTCAGAAACATCTTTTTCATTTACATGTGTGTATATGTTGTGTAAAATTCAAGCAGTAGTGTGAGTAATGTATATTTTAATTATTTAAATATGCTTGCAATGCATTTTACATTAAAACAAATAGCTTACTGCACTTCTCTGCCATATAAACTTTAACTAGACGAAATTTCAAGTTCATCCGTTCGCAGAGTGCGCTTAAAAAGGGGTACAAAGTTTTGGCTTCGTGTATTAAAATATTAGATAATTATTATAACTGCATCCGTCTAAATAGCTATCAAATTTTACGTCTCCTTTTTTTAGAACATATAATGAGTATAGAGGACCATCCTTAAAAGATAGAAATATACCTTCACAGACTTCTTTGTAGATTTATAAAAGAGTAATATCCCAACATACACAGTTTTCTTATATCTAAAAATAATTAGGCAGCATTTTCAATGTAAACTCCCAGGCGGCTTGATATTTGCCGACATGTCCAACAATTATCGTTATATTTCAACTAATTTACACAAAATCTTGACAAATTATATACCAAAACGTTTCTCGTGAACTACTTTATTAACCGGTGAAAACCGCATGAAGATCCGTGTAGTAGTTTTTGAATTTATCGCGAACAGACAGACAGACGGACGCGGTAGGGGACTTTGTTTTATACTATGTAATGATAATGAGGACTGCTAATACGTATTATAAGATTTATTAAGTATTTTAAACTTATTATTTCCAATTTTTATTTTATTATGTCATAGGTGGCAAACGAACAGGTGGGTCACCTGATGTTAAGTGATCACCAACGTCCATGGACACTAACAACACCAGAGGAGTCGCAAGTGCGCTGCCACCCTTTGGGGGGAAGGGAGAGAGGAGGGGAGGGGAGGTGGGCCTCCGGCGCTCTCACTGACCAAACGAAACGCAACAATGCAAGCACTGTTACTTCACGTCGGTTTTCTATGAGAGGGTGGTACTACCCCGGGCGAGCCGACCCATTCATGCTGAAACCAGTAATAGTTTCAGCGTGGCTCTACCACCACCGAAATTATTTCTTTTATCATCGTATTTCATATTCATTAGTTTTCAAAATTGCCGCTAACTATGCTTTCGTAGTACATTTATGTCTCACAAGATTATGAATTAATTCATAATTTACCTTTAACTTGCGAAATTTTTGTATATTTAACTAGATGCTGTTAGTTATATCAATTCTTATTTTATTTATCTACATAGATCTGTTACATGAACTAGATGGTAGATATTGTATGTATGTATCGATAATTATTTTTTTTCATAATGTACCGAAATGGGTTTGTTACAAGATAATTGCAGTATATCAAACAAACTATGGAATAATACGGATTTTTGAACACAGTCACTTTTTATATACATAAGTCGTTACTAATATAAATGAGATTTTGAGGTTGTTTGTTACGTCTTCATGCTTTAACTACTCAACCAAAGATCATTAAATTTTGCATACACGCTATTCGGTGTATAAAAAGAGATAAAAGGTACCATTCCTCAGGGATACGTCAAATCTATTTTAACCTGAACTAAGTCGCAGGTAAAAGGTAGCAATATAATAGCATGTTCATAAATATGGAGACAAAAACAAGTGTTATTCGTATGACACGGGCAAGAAATAAATCAAATACAAATGTCTTTTTATTTATCTTATTTAATGTAGAAATTTAAATTAAATAGAGCAAATTTGGCTAGTTTTCTGTTACATAAAAATGGCAATATAGCAAGCAAACCATAATCTTGAAGAACTTCGTTTTTAACCGGAACGAAAAATTGTAAGGCTAAAAGAGTCCATCAGACTTCGTAACTATATAATATTAATCATAAATACAGTGGTACAACAAAATAATCCCAAGGAGGGTTGATGTCAGGCAGGCGGCCGATCGTAAAAATTAAGCCAAATCATATACCACAACATGACAAACATGTTGTACCGACCCTACTTATGTGGGATAAGGGTAAGAAGAAGAAGAAGAAGGGTAAAACGGATTTCAATAAGTTGAAGTTTTTATTTTTTCACACGAACAGTACCCATAAAAACACGAAGAGAGGTTTACTACAACACAACGGTACCTGGTTGATACAACAAAAGACTTACTGCCATCCCGAAATTTATGTAACATAGTACAACCCTAACTAATATTATTGATGCGTGTTAGTTTGTTAGTTTGTTTGTTACGCTTTCACGATAAACTAGTTAAGCGATCATCTTGCAATTTTGGATACGCGTTGTCAATATTATACGAAAGGACAAACGGCACTCTTTAGAAACAAAGGACGCTTAAATCAACATTAAAGAGAGCGAAGTTGCTTACAAAACATAGTTGATATAACGTACAAGCAAGATAAACCAGATCGAGCTTATTGCCGGTTCTTCTCGATGAGTTGTTTTCCAAACCGGTGATAGCTTTAACGTTCATAACCGCCTTCTCAGGGCCTAAATTGACTAGTCTTTTTGATAATGACTTTTGGACGGATTTCTGTTTATTATTCTTTCACACAATAGCTACAGAACGAATTTTAATCAAGGGAAGTCCACTTGCGTCAATGCTGATTCGATCTATAGCTTCAGGAAAGTGTTTTTTATCTTGATGAAAGGTACTCTTTCCTTTTCTGTACCTATGACAAAGTGTATGCAAAATTCAACGTAAACGTAATAAATAAACAAACAATCGGACTTTCAAATTTCTGTATTAGTAAAAATAAATGACAATTAAATCGTTAAATAACCTGCCATGTGATAGCCATAAACTAGTACGCTACCTACATATACTATTGCAGTTTACATAAAAGAGTATTTATCATTGTTCAACAACAGAAAACAATTTAAATTTGTCTCCCTATTTGGGTAAAATGTTTTACAAAATTATAAAAAAAAAGTAAATTATGAAAGTTACTAGAAACTAAGCAATTAAGTATATAATAAAAATTACATGTAAATATCATTTTTATGCCATCAAAATATTATTGAGACCATTGTTAAGTCTTGCCTATATGTCCATAGAATATAATAAGTAGACTATAGTAAGATACATTAATTGAGCAATGTGGATTTACATAAAATAATGGGATAATGCGTTTAAAAAAAATTAATTAAACTAACATGTTCGTATCTAAGTTACTGTTAATTACATGACATTAAGAGAACTTAAAATTAATAAGTCCAATAAGTCAGAATGTCATAAACAGAGATAAATTCTACGGAGTCCTCTTGTCGATAGATATGAGGCAACCGAAGTGAGGTCTTAAAACAATTTCAGTTTGAGAGAACTTAAAAATAGTAAGACCAATAATTCAGAATGCCATAATCAGAGATAAATAATAAGAGAACTTCATCATTCTACGGAGTCCTCTTGTCGATAGATATAACGCAACCGGATAGAGGTCTTATAACAATTTCCAATTTTAATTTCAATTTACTGGCATCAGCTGTAATTCTGTAGCGTCGAAGAATGTGCACAAGAACCGTTTTTAAAAACATAATAGCGTACGTTTTACCTGGAAGAGAAAAAACGTGGAACTATGCAGCACTAATATAATTTAAATTAATGCAATATACTATGATAACTAGAAACAATCGTTCATATATTAGTCTAAACCATCCCCAGAGATACCCAAATGCACACACTACATCTCCCCTAATCGGTTCAACCGTTTAGGAGGAGTTCAGTGACAAATATACGTATGGAAGAATTATGTATAGAAACATCATTTATATGTAGAAATATGTAGAATACGGAGCGTGTAATGAAAATAAATAATTTCATTTTCAGTTATTTTAAAATTTTATGACGATAACAAGAAAGGATTTCATCATTCAACCTAATAACATTTAAGGCACTGTTGAGGCAATGTATATACTACACATGTACAGTTCTCAATAGAATGTGAATAACATTTCTGTTTCATGAATCACCAATAATTATAAAAATAAGAATGAAAAGCAATGACGCCTACTTATACAATTTCGTTTTGTCAGGTAAGAAGAATTTATCGAAATATCGCTTGTTAAAATCCATCAATCCATTTAGGATTCAAAACGTGCTAAAGAAATATACATAGGTACACTGCTAAAAAAGTACCCAACTTGTGTAAAAAGAAAGTCCACTTTCAGTTATCAGAACATCTTAAACGCAATTAAGCACAATTTTTATGATATACTAACTTCTGCTCGCGACATCGTCTGCGTGGAATAGTTACTTTGTGTTATCACTAATACGCAGTGGAAGCGATCAAAACGAAAAAAAAAAGATTTTGAAACATTCTTCATTGGTCTTAGTGTCATGATATAGACTTGTGCCTATAGACTTCCTCAAGCGCGTTTAACCAAACAAATAAACCCTTCAGCTTTATAATATTATTATAGATTAACTAAGAAATACAGACAAAGTTATATGTTGACGGCTTCAATAAACTATAGAAACAGTTGGACAAGAGTTATGTTTTTTCTTAGGTTCCATCGAAACTTCAATATTACCTACCTATACAATTTCGTTTTCCCAAACCGAAACCTGCGAAGGCATTGCGAGGTGGGGCTGATGACTCCAACCACCGCTCAGGTCTGAACTGATCCACATCTGCACCCCACACTGTATGACGATGCAATCCATGTAATGAAAAAACACAACCGGAACCCGCTGGTAAAGTGTACTTATCTGAAAAAGATTTCGAAAACCCACTCCTAAACCTCAGACCAAATAGGTAACGCACTGTAGCATGCGCACCGCCGAAATGCCTTATGGGAGACTCCGAGGGACCCCGAAGGGTCCGAGACCTTTACAGTTTTCGTTCAGATCCAGCTAACAACTGTAAAGATAAGATTCACGTACCTCGTGATCTCCTTTGTGTTGCAGCTGGCCGCTGAGCTTCCACGAATAATAATTATAATTCTTGGTTTGATACTTCTGCTGCTGATTTTAATAGAAGAATGAGATGTCACCTTTTCTTTTTTCTTTTTTGTTGACGTTCACGTGCATGACTACCAAAAAGTTGGCGTCGTGATACTAGTTATTAACTGAGATCTGAACGTCAACAATCGACTTATACAAAAAGGTTATATTGATTAAATAATAACGATACACGCACTATTTTTCTTCTTTTATAAACTTGACATTGTAATAATTTGATTAAATATATTATACTCACCCAGTTTCACATCTTGTGAAATACATCTTATTATACCTGGTATGATTGTATAAATTCGTAAAGATTCTTTAATCACAGCCTCCAGGTAAACTAGTTTCATTAAGTCTATTTTATGAACATCTCTATACGAGTTCCCAAATATTTCTTTTAATCTGAAAGGTATATTACGTTCAAAATTATTTATTACTACTACAATCCTATTTAATAGTAAAGATGATACTGTATTTCAGTAGATGTATAGTGGCAAATAATAATGGCTACTCGTATAAAGGTATCTCTACATTTACACTTTATTCTTTGAAGAAATAGTTATTAACAATGATAAGCCAATCTGTTTTGTCGTATCAGAATTATGGAGTACACAATACAATATCATCGTAGCGGACAGCGAGCCATGTTTAGAAGTTTTAGTTTGATTGACAGTGATAGTTGTAATTTGTATTAGAACTACTATTATTCGAAATCATAACGTTTTTGTGTAAAAGAATGTTGGCGCCGTAATAAACGGGCGTGGCAATAATCCATGGTTCGCGCCACATGAATACAGTCAGAAGAAAGAACGTAACCAGGCGCATAACAAGTTGCCGGTTCGAAGGTATTACTAACAACGCGAAAACGTGTGGGCATTATGGCCATTATTTTTTAGAGGAAACGTATCCTGAGAACCGAGAAACGCATCTCGAGAGGTTTCGGTCTTATTAATATCAAAACTAATGTCTTTTACTTTTACAACATTTCACCTTATTCTATACAATATATTTTGAAAAAATCCACACCAAAATAAACGCAACTAGATGGGGCCAACAGATATACGGCATGGATTTGGTATACTCATACGATTTTTCTCATTAAAAAGTCTAGCGATAACTCCTAACACATAATTAGATCATTTGTTTTTGTTATGGTTTATGACACTAAATGTATATCAAGGTCATCAAACGTTTGTCTAATACCTAATTTGTTTTGTTTGCTTTTAATAGGAATCATAGATTATGTGATCTTTGTATTTTATTATTGAACAAGCTTAGTACATGCCATCATTTTTTCCCGTTTTAAAATACTTGCGTAAAAGAAAACGCACAATCGAATGATTCACGTGGCACTAGTCAAAAAAAACTCTCCGGCGCTTCAAAATAATGCCAGCAACGCCGCGCGAGTGTTCTCTTAAAATTAATCAAAAAGTGAATCGTAACTTTGATATCTGTGACAATAAAGTGAATCCAGACAACGACAATCCGATAAGTCTAGAATCTTTTTATCCCTTACCCTTGTTGGCTTAAGCGAATCATTGTATTGCCGTACAACTTTTGTAATAGTCAAGTTATTCGGACATAGGGAAGTGTGTAAAATTAATATGGAAGGATTTAATTATAATCTTACATACTGCGTATAAACATATCAAGTTAAATGAACCATAACAAACATCACGCTCTGTCCAAATTTAAAGAATCTATGTTCAGCAATTTGGGCTTCGTGAAGAAGATTAATTAGAACAGTCAGTCAAGACTTTGCCTCTTACATATATATTTCGTGATTATAGTACTCACTCTTCATAGACCTTATCTTGGATGCCCCTGTGTGATCCAAGAAGTAACAATATGTATGATAAAGCCGACGCTGAAGTTTCATAGGAGGCTATAAAGAGGGTGTTTACTTCATCCCATATTTCTTCGCAATTAAGGGACCCATCGGTAGAATATTGGAATAACAAATCCATGAACGCCATATATTCTGAGATATATTGTTAGCGATATAAGCAAATGGCAAAAGTTGGAAAATAAAAAATATATATTAGTTGGAAATACAAAATACATAGTTTGGATAGGCTTGTTTGGATTTGATTTTGATGTAGAAAACGCTTGAGACCTGGCATTATAAAATAATTATAATCACATAATAGTATTTTGCATTATTTTGTTCTAATACATTAAAAATATTATATCAATATTAGTCTGAAAACAAAACTTCATACAATACCCATTTCGTACTCAACATGCATTGTTTTTTTTTTTTATGTCATAAGTGGCAAATGGACAGTTGGGTCACCTGCTGTTAAGTGATCACCACCGTCCATGGACACTAACAACACCAGAGGAGTCGTAAGTGCGTTGCCACCCTTTGGGGGAAGGGATTAGGTGAAGGAGAGGGAGAGGAGAAGAGGGGAGGGGAGGTGGGCCTCCAGCGCTCTCACTGACCGAACAAAACGCAACAATGCAAGCACTGTTACTTCGCGTCGGTTCTCTATAAGAGGGTGGTACTACCCCGGGCGAGCCGACCCATTCATGCTGAAACCAGTAATAGTTTCAGCGTGGCTCTACCACCATTAGCCATTATTTATTAAAGGACAGCTAGTGGCCAATGTATCACACATGAACTGACGCTATATGTGAACAATTTATAGGCACATTGGTCTTTAAAAGCTGCCACAGCATGCGCTACATTGTTAGACATCCACGTGCCGCTTAGATCGATGACTAGGCGGTGACCCAGATAATCATCGCACGAGCCTAAAGAGCTAACGTTGCAACACGTGCAACCCGCTGCCAGCTGTTGTGACACCACCTAGCCACGAAGCGCTGAAGCACTTGCTCAACATATTTAGTTTACGACTGAGGCATCGCGCCCAAGGAGGACACTTCCGATTCTAACATCGATCTGTCGTCACCTCTCTAGTAGTAGTTTAATTGTAACTTAAATTTTAATTTTAATTATATATTTTTCTGTATACTATTGGCAGCAAACGAACATGCGGGTCACCTGATGGTAAGTGATCACCACCGTCCATTAACACCTGCGACACGAGAAGAATCACAGAATATATATTAAAATATATACAGTAAAGTGTTGCATTTAACTTTGTTTTGTTAACTAAATCAAAACACTACAAAAATAAACACAATATAAATTTATAATTAAATAATAACAAATAATCCTAGGTTGCTACTACGGTTTTTTATTGACACCAAGCAAAATTTAAAAAAAACTGCAATGGATTTAAGAATAAACGCCTAAATAGTGCTCATGTGCACACATTTCTTTTTGCTTCTAACAATATCAACATAATTGCAAAACCATGCGAACACGAATATACGGAAAACGTAAAGATATTATTGTATTACCTGATGGAGATTCATTTGTTTCTGTAACTATCTTCTTAGTCTTCATTATCTGAAATTTAATGATCTCATTTATAATCTATATACTAATATATAAAGCTGAAGAGTTTGTTTGTTTGGTTGAACGCTATGATCTCAGGAACTACCAGTCCGATTTGAGAAAGTCTTTCGGTTTTAGATAGCTCATTTATCGAGGAAGGCTATATATAATCACGCTAAGATCAATAGAAGCAGGGCACCAATGAAGAATGTTTCAAAATCGGGCACTTTTTTTGCTTTTGAGCGATTACGTTATTATTATATACGTTGCCATGGTAACGTAGTAAGTAGTAGTAATAATATTCGTCCAATAGGACAGGCGAAGGAATTAATCCATACTGCCAATTCTGAAGTTATACTTTGTTAGTTTGATACTTACCACAAGTATCAAAGCAAACATTTTCAAAGTTTATTTTGTTATCCTATTCAAATAGTTCATACTACTTTTATTTCCAATTTTTTATTTGTTCTCTATTACGTATTATAAAAATAATGTTTGTGTATGTACAATTAAAATAACAACTTTTTGATGAATGGGTATGGCTACAAATGACCAAAAAAAAACTTTTTTTATACTTTGTCTATATTATTATATTTTGTCTGTTTGTTTGTTTGTTCTGGGTAATCTCCAATACGACTGGACCTATTTTAACGGGAATTTTACTTTTTACTGCCAGAGTTTTTTGCCAAATTATAGCGGTTGACATATTCTATTTTGTCCGCGGCTTCGTCCGCATTACTTTGGGCCGATTTTCACGGGGTATTTACTGGTAGATAACAGACCTCATAAAAAGTAATTTAGGTTTTTTATTCGCCTTCGGACGCAGTGGAATATCCGTAATGCTTGAACTGATTTTCACGGGACTTTCACTGGAAGATAACTCACCTTATAAAAAGTAACTTAGACTATTTTATTTTGTTTCTCAAAACTTCGTCCGCAATATCCTACTATCTCCTAATTGATTGGACCGACTTTCACGGGGCTTTTACGGGCAGATAACTAGCGCGCTCGGAAGACGTTATACCGACGGAGACGGATAATAAAATGAAAACCTTGAAAATTATACCTAAACCTTCCCCACAAATTATCATTCTATCTACTGGTGAAAACAGCATGAAAATGGTAGTTTTTGACTTTATCGCGAACAGATAAACTTACAGAGGACTTTCTTTTTAACCGAAATCATTAAAATCGGTTCACAATTGACTAAAATATCGATTAACATACATACAAAAATCCATGCCACCGAACATAGTAACCTCCTCCTTTTTCGAAGTCGGTTAAAAAAAGTCCTTTGTCAGCTTATCTGTTCGCGATAAAGTCAAAAACTACCATTTTCATGCTGTTTTCACCGTAGATAGAATGATAATTTATGGGGAAGGTTTAGGTATAATTTGTCAAAGTTTTCATTTTATTATCCGGGCGCGACAACGTCTTCCGAGCCCGCTAGTTATATGTCTGTAAAAGTAGGTCCAATCAATTAGGAGATAGTAGGATAACAATACGGGCATATTATATCTATCTATAAAATAAAAGATTTAAGATATATTGTTCGATAATGTATAGCTTATAATTTTCATTACTTTCTTATATAGTGTTTTTTTTTGTCCCCCATTTCCTCAGACGTAATCCGAGACTTTGTTTGCGTTATCAATAATTTTTGTTCAGTTATCATTTTTATTTATATCACTACAGCTTATTCTACTTAATTATTACATTATTTCTCCGTTGTTATTTATATAGTGTTAGTGAGCACTGAGTTTGGTATATAGTAGGTTGAATTTCCAGGTATATTGCTGATGATAAATCCCATCCCATTCGATATACTATTAATATTCATATATCTAATGTACACGTTACATGTTACAGTAGATGGCGTTCGTATCGTAGTTACAAATGTTTTTGAAAAAGCGTTTCTGTAATGTACACACCCACTCACAATTTTACATTTCTTTAATAACTTTTTAAAAAGCGCGTGCGGAGCCGCGGGTAACAGCTAGTTACTGATATATGTGTTAAATTAATAATAAGTATGTAAGTACTATCTATATTAATTTTGGAGACTATAGTATTGTTTGCAATCTTCAGAATAGCTCGCATACAAATCGTTATAGCTTCTTTATCCTAAATATGGATAGCCGCTGCGACCTTTCTTAATCTCGGAGATAACATTGAAGGTGTGGAATTAAAAGATATCAATCAATCCGAAGCTATGGAATCCTGAATATGAAACAATTTTGGTACTGTTTTAGAAACAGGACCTACAAGTATCGTTCGCATTTTTGATATGGTTCTACCCATTACATCCTCGATGACATGGGTAGGTTGCAGCGGAAAGCCGTATGCATTATAATGCAGACGTAACCCAGAATCTAGAACTACTTAAATTACAAAGCAAATTTGTACACCTGAGCGTGTTTATCATCTATATAACAACCAGTGTTCTGAAGAGTTGTTTAAACGTATTCCATCATTGCCTTCCACTACAGCCTTGCAACAAGTACAAAGACGTATGAAAATTCATGTTTGCTAAGGTGTAAAGATATGGAAGCACCTCCTGACTAGAATATTCGATATTGTATTACGAGTCCTTCAAAATATGCGTGAAAAGTTATTTCTTGAGATTTTTTTACCAATATTCGTTGCTCCTTGCTTGCAACTACCTTCCGTCAGTTATTATAAAATCTTTTTACCTAGTTGGATAAAAATAATAAAGTTTCGCGAGCAAAGCTGCTTGCAAAATTCATCGAGGCATAAACATTGAAAATGTTAAAATATTTTTTTAAAGTAAACTTTAGAAGGTAGAATATTATCATAGATGACATCATTTTCATTCTTATTTCGGATAGTTAATACTATCAATAAAAGCTATATCCTTTTCCTATACCAATCAGCATTTACACTGATGAAGCATACATAAAATATTAGAAAACTACTTACATCTATGAACACTTCTTTCATAATTTTCACAGATATATCTTGTCTTTTTTTATAGGTGGTCCATTTGTAAAGAAATTCGTTATGTAACCAAAAGTGTCGCAGTCTCGTTACAGCAATGTTAGAAAATTCTTTTACGGTATCTACATATGTGTTTTTATTTTTTATATTATATTTCTCATATGTTGTACCAATAGCTGTGTCTGAAAATAATATTGATAATATTAAAATGAAAGGAATGGATATATAGGTCCACATTGAGGGGGTAGTTATATATCTACGGCGTTATGATCTATTCACGTCATCTTTAAAAGCAGATACAATAATTTATTACGAAATATACGAGTAACTGTGACTATATGTAGAGATATGAACGGTTCGATGATCCGCTCTAGAGTGATCTCCAATCCTTTTTTTTTTCTCGAACTGACTACGCTATTGGCCTTTTTGGAGGCCTCTACAGCTTCACCGGACTACTAAGGCGAGCGCTTAAGGCACTCGGCCGATTTCATTTTGGCAACTAGCTCAAGGGTGCACGGCACACCTCGGCTTGGCTGTTGCCTGTTACATGCAATTCGCGATCTATCTTAGCTAACCTAAGTTAAGCTAAACTATTCATACAGATATATGACTCTTATATGTATTTTGTGTCGGAAAAATTTATGAACTATTTCAGTTCGATACGGGTAAAAAAAGAAAAAACCCATCCACTTTTTATGTGTAAGCGTGTGAGCGTGCACGTGTGTGGAGGTGATATGCGCGGCGATCTCCAGTCCTTTTGTTCTACGTCTTTTATAGTTTTCCTTTGTATCAAAGGATAGGACTTAATATTATTGAAGATAGACGGTACTTTTGCACTGACATATATGGTAACAGATAGAAAGGATATTTACATGTGGGTTGAAGTGTGTTTAATTTCTTAGGATAGTTTAATTGGGATAGCAACGCACACCCTAAATTTGTGCAGATAAAGATTATAGTCTGTAGACAATTTAAGGGCGTATTTTTGGAGAATTAGTAATGGAAAATCCTTAATTAGTTCTATAATACTGTCAGCTCTATAATTCATGGCCGACTTCAAACTCTCATTCACGTTATGTCTGAGGGACCTGATGATTTAGGACAGAGGTAACAACATACTGGTGGGGAGGTGGTTCCGCAGTATCACTGTAAGGCAAAAAATATGACATATCAAATCTCTTTATACCCATTACTTATTAATTCTTATTAAAATACGTTTTTTTTTGTAGACAGTAATTTTAGAAGTTTAATCAATTCTCAATAAAAATGTATGTTGACATACATTAACATTTTTTTAGAATCTTCTTAAGAAAGAAGGTTATTGTGATAGATATTATTTTAATCTTTGCTGTAGTTAAACCTTCGATCAACAATAACTAGATGTCGGGTCGGCGCGAAAAATACGTCTCGGTAAATTACAGCTCACTTGAAATGTGAGCATTTATTTTGTTTAGTTTGTTTGAAACACAGCCCATGTAAGCACGTTTCACAATGCCGCAGTGTATTCAAAAGATGCAAAAATAATACCCGAAAAAGCATTTTAACGGCCGGAGTATCTTACTTTCCCTAAATACATGTTGAATAAGTTATATTTTAAGCTTTAAACTAACAAATAATATCAAATTTTGAACAAAATTACCGATTTTAAAATGTGGTACAAATGTTTGGTTAAGGCTCGCTAACCACGCACAAACACGCAGAATAACGGGGAAAAGTACTATATTCATTGCGTGTTAAGGTTTAATTTCACACAAATTTGTTTATGTTGTCTTTTCATTTGTAAGTGACGGGAGTAATTTATTGCTTTGCTCATTTTATCGTAAGTTTTAGATAATATTTTGAACAATCTTGACTTTATTACTAGGTGTCATGGTTGTAATTAGGTTGAACTTAAAACTTGTTTTAAAACTTTTTTGCTCCCTTTCTTAGTAAATAAATAGCTAAACATAAGTATATATTTACGCAGACAGGATTTAGCTTCGATTTTGTACGTGACCCTTTATCTAGTTATTGTTGATTGAAGGGTTAAATAATTGAATTCGAGTGACAACTTACGGTATACAGTTTCCAGAGATATAGTTTCCATGTAATGCATGTGGTTGAATGATGTTTTCCCAACTTCAACTGCTAAATCTTTGACCAGTTGCCTTGATTGTACATTGAAGGTATCTAGGAAGCTATTCAATACTTGCTGACTGAATGCTGGATTCAAAAGTTTGCGATGACGTTTCCACACTTCACCTACGTAAAAAATGATTACATACTTTTTTTATAATGCTTATATATTAAGGGGGTTAACTTTGTCTTTTTTACGTTCTAATTCCAACGTAATTCTGAATAGAGCTTTTATGGGACTCAAACCATATTGTGATAATATACTTACAATAAAAGATTAAATAATAAAAAATGTGAACATTAAATATAGTAAAGAAAAAACACTCTGGGAAGCTTTACAATAATTGACAGAACACAATTCCATAGCTTTTTGGATTTTTTACACAGTTACAGCATATACAATTTATAGATATATGGGATTTTTTATTGTACCCTATATCTTACTTAAATTAGAAGAAATTATTAAGAAAAAGTACTGTGGAGAACTTCAAAATTGATAACAGAACCCATATCCTTTGCTTTTAGAATAATTGTCTGTCTGTCGGTTCGTTGTGCGCATTTCACTCATAAACTACTCACCTGATTTTAATGAAACGTTGTATAATATAGTTTATACACCATTGTAATATATATATATTTTAATTATCATAGGAGGCAAACGAACAGGACGGTCACCTGATGTAAGTGATCACCACCGCCCATAGACATTTGCAACACTGGTGCAACATTGGTGCTCCGTTCCTATTCGTCTTAGTGTGATGATATATAACCTATAACCTTCCTCGATAAATGAGCTATATTATAACACTGAAATAATTTTTCAAATCGGACCAGTAGTTCCTCAGATTACCCCCTACAACATCACAACGTCACAAACTTTACTTCTTTATAATATTAGTATTAAGTATAGTGTTAGCAGACGACTGTATTAGAATTGTCCGTAATATTGACCTGACACGCCATTAGTTGAACTTATAGGCCGAAATCGACGCCATTGGTCGAAATTATCGGCTGATCTCGGCTGATGGTACATTCGTTGAATGCTATAAAAGGTGAGTCAGTCGAGTCATTAGAGAGATTCTTGCTCGATCGTCTCTCTGGAAGATTGTATTGCGTGATTGGTGTTGTATTGCGTGAGTTCTTTCCAATTTACATTGTTATTTCTATTTCTCTGCGTTTTTATAATTGATTGTGTTACTTGAGTTACTTTATTGATGTGAGTTTTCGTGTAGAGATATGTAATTGTGTTATTTTTTTTTTATATAAATCCATCTCTGGTATCACTTCTGAAGTGGGATTTATTTTTGATTCGATTTACTTCTAGTGTATCACTTTGTAGTTTTCTCAATCGCTACATTAAATTTTTTATTCATATCTTAAGTTATTACATACACAAATATAACATTTTTTATAAACAATACTTTAATGTATTAATTAAATTCGAAAATATCCTTCAACGATTTAATTATACGCATAAATATAGATTATACGATTTTAGATACCATTTCCCGTTACAAGTCCTTCTCCAAGCCAAGGCTTGAGGAAATCATACATGAAATCCTTATTGGAAACTTCATTTGCAATTTTGGCAGCGTAACTCGGGTCCGTCACTACTGCAATTAAAATATAAATTATCAACAAATTTAAAGGAGAAGTTAGTAATACAGTACAACATTTTTTTTAAATATAAAATATTATTATAACTCTTGCCTAAATGTGCAGAAGTAGGGTAATGGTTATGGGAATGGTGTGTGGTACTTTATTTGTAGCAATGTGTGTATAGCACTTTAGTGTCGAAGACATTAACATCTAAGACTTGAGACATCCAAGCCCACCTCGCCTGCTCGTGGTGCACCCTGCTGAATAACGAACGAGGCAATGGCGAAAGCGGGGTGGTAGGGTTTTACAGCCCGACTGGGTCGCAACCACTATGTATATGGCGGAAAAGCCCGTCATAGTGATTCGCTTCTGCGGGTCGCGCTTCGGGATCAGCCTGTGCATATCCAGCTTTACGCAGGCCGGCATGACAGCGGCGACCGGCGATGGATAGTGTGTCACTCGGTGGTCGCCGTTGTTTTTGGATTGTACTGTGTTTACCATCAGGCAAAGTGCAGTAATTTTGCCGTGCTACAATAATAAAATAAAAAAAACTGTTTTTAAGCATATTGCTAGTAATGTGACCTGTTGACAATGATATTTATGTTTATTAATGTTCGTCATATTTATTTGAAGTGACAGTTCTTTTATGACGATTTGAATTGGATTTTACGAAAAGAAAATGTGTTACGAAAAAGATAAGTGATACAGATACCTGTAATTAAATATAGGTTATAGGCGAACGAGATAGAATGCGTTTAAAACGTTTGGTAGAATTCTTGAATAACATATTGTTACACTAATCACGTATAGAGTCGATGCAGTCAGGAATGGCAATAAACACTTTGTAGATACTGTCACTATTTATTTGGGCAGAGCTTCGCCTTACAATACTTCGTACATTATAATGCATAGATATCACCGACATCTTGCCTTTTTAAAGGCCGATCTATGTAAGTCAAAGCGATTACTATTTATACATAACTCAAAATAATTTAAGTAACACAAAAATAATAAAGTATGAACAAATTAATGTTACTTAAGCTATACAACATTTTATATAATTATCCTTATTTATGTATCTCTAATGTGTTTACTAATCTGTTTCGACATTAGTGTCGATCATAATTCTGCAAAGTAAATATAATAACGATGAAACTAATGATACCATTCTATATAAGGAAATAAGAATATCAATTCTTATTTACGTCTTATTGAAATCTATATAATAATAATAATTCTTATTTATGTATCTTTAATATGGTGGCGCTAGTGTCAATGTGTCTCTCTAATATGGTGGCGCTAGTATCAATGTTCCGGTCGTATTGTAGTCTCGTCTCCTGGATGTGATGCAGCGGCACCGGCGGTGGTTGATAACAATATTCAGCTAATAAATTTCCAATAAACAAACCGAACCAACAACAAGACCAGGAATGACAATAGACCTAGTATTCTCTAGGCTTTTAGATAAAATTCAAACTAAAACATTAGGGTCGTATTTTAATAATCATAAGCCATAAATTTCACTTTAAGAAATAAGCGATAATGATAGTAATGTTGATGTATGACGTGACTTTATTTATTTTGTAAAAAAAAATAATTAAAAGCGCTGTAGACGACTCATCGTAGCCTCTTGTAAATTCTCGCAGACCAGTGCAGCCACTGGACGACCAAATAAGAAATGGCCCGTAGACAATGGTTAGAGATCTTGCGTGGCAGAAGACATCGGCGACAGTGGTTTTGGGTTTGGAATGACTCAAGGAATCATCAAAGAGATATATATATATATATATAACTCCACTTATCGTTCTTCTAGAACGTCCAGTTTCCTACAGAGGCTTGGTTAGCGAACAATATAGATAAAATTTATTCCAAGCAATTGTTTATTGCTTACTCATGTACAGCGCGAATACACATTATTCTTGCAGTTGACGGTGGCACATCCAGGAACGTATAACGACTTTAAACTTTAAATCTTCGATCATTCAGAAATGAGACAATAAGGATGCCTTTTTATACCGATTTCGGTACCGCTGCGCATTTCATTCGTTCAGTTGTCAATTTACACAATGTATCACCTACCTATCAAAACTAGGAGTAAACACTGAACAATAGGCATATGTTGATGCATTGTGCATGCGCATTGTATCTAGGTTTTCCATATATTGTGGCGTAAACTTCTCGATAGTATTTAACATATGAGGTGTTATAAGATTCAACTTATTTGTATGAATGACATGTACCAGGTGACTGTTTAGACACTAGCAGTATTGTAGGAAATGAAAATTAGTGGTCACATTTAACATATTAATAATAATTTACTTTATAATATACTATAAATATACTAATAACAATTTAATAATCTTATCTTATTTTTATAAAATAATAATATTAAAACAAATACTAATAAACAACCAAGAAAAGCTAAGACAAAGTTTGTTCTAAGACTTTCAAAAGTATAGCTACAAACGTGTAAATGAGATAATAAACGTAAGTGCAATAACAGGTGCCAAAAGCTACAATGGGGAGCAGGAGTTAATAACTTTCGATAGTAAAACGGGCAATAAAACCTTATCTTTTGTTCCTAACGTTCCCTTTAAAATTAAAGTGAAATCACCCGACGGTCATTGCCACTGTGCTTTAACATAGACGTGTAGAAGATTGTGTATTTTTCTAGATAATTAGGTGAAATATTAAGCACCTTAATTTGTAATTGATTTAGAACGAGAATCGAGTGCAGAGTGTCCTCCAGAATTATTGCTACTATCTAAACAGTCACCTGCTAGAAATTTTTTAGTATGATGTATGTGAATAACTTTTGAAGGTTAGGTTTTGGCTTTTTCTATTAATAATTCTATTTGTTCGCTTGAAAATTTCACACCCAAAATATTATAGTAAAAACCTACGTCACATTTTTGTCAACATAAAGACTATTGTATATATTAGTAATTTAATCGCAAAGATGATAAAATATTTCGTTAATATCAAAAAAATTTAGTAAAATTAAATACTTTACAAAAGTAGAGTGATTCTCCGAAACAAGCAGTCATGATTCCGCCATTTTTCGTGATGATATCTGAACCATCTTTCAGCAAGGTCCAAAAATCTGCAAAAAACCAATCGTTTCAGATTTATTTTTCCATTTGTTCCAGCGATAAAGACTTTATAGTCAGCAATTATAAAGGTGGACGTTACTTTGTACTTGCTTCTACAATGAATTGCTCGCTGTTACGTGCCACTGCAGTTACATACCAATAGTGCCGATCGATGGCAGGATCAACTATCCGCGAATGTCGAGTTCAAACGTGAAAACAAAACGACGGGCTTTAATTATATTTTTATTGTTTCACAAGCGGATGTGCAAATTAACATTCACTCAATTTTATGATAGTTTTCCGGAAAGTATCGACTTCATCAATCACATTTATAATAATCCAACGTTCCACGGGACATGAATAAAAAACTAAATATTACAGGGTAGGAATATGAGCGTGGAACTGGTGGGAGAACAGCTCCTCGTGACTGTGATTAAACATCTTTCGATTTTTTTTTTCTCGAACTGACTACGCTATTGACCCTGCAGGGTCTTCACAGCTTCACCGGACTACTAATACTGGGTATGCGGAGCAACAAACAAGCGAATGTGAGCCTAAGCTGCCATATACTCCCATGGAACACACCATTGTGAATTCTCTGGTATTCATATAATAGGTACAAATTCCTAAAATGAAGTCGCTTCCGCTATCTGTTCCCTTAGATCTTTTAAACAATTTAAACTATTCAGTGGATTTTAATACAGTTTTCAGCAATAGATAGAGTGATTGAAGAGGAAGTATTACTTCACGTAGATTTTCTGTGAGAGGGTGGTACTACCCCGGGCGAGCCGACCCATTCATGCTGAAACCTATAGCTTCGGAGAGGCTCTACCACCTACCGCTGATTATATGTGAAAAAATATTATATGAACTTACAGCTTTCGTCTCCTTTACTGATAAGCAATTGACAATGGCCCAAAATTGGCCATAGTCCAGGGTACAATGGTGGCAGATCCCGGATACAACGTTTGAATAAAACATTTCGCCGCCAAAGATAAATACAACAGATCAGAATAAATAGAAATAATAAAAACATTATAATATAAATGGAAATATAACTTTTGATAATCTGAAAAATGTTAGAATCTTAACATCTACTATTAATATAGGCGTGCAGAACTAAGATCCGATACGAACTATATAAAATTAACGCCGACAAAAAGCGAATATTAACGGATATATAAATTACAATGCTTTATATCGTATCGTCCGGTATTTACTAAGTTTATTTTTGTTTATGTAGACAATTTTGTGTTACAAATAAATAAAAATATAATAAATTAAATTTTGAAATCAGGTCATGTTCTTGGTAATGCATTAAATTTTCTAAGGAAACATATATTTAGTCGGTCAACCGAAAATAATATACATATTTTTAAAAAGGGAAAAAATCGAAATTTCTTAAAAAGGGATTATATCAAGTTTTAAGTAGTGTGGATATCAAGGTTTTCTTTTTAATTTACACTTTTTTATTGCATAAACAAAGAATTACTAAGAAAAAGCGATACCCAAAACGAAATAGATAAATAATAGAACTCTGACGAGTACAACCATAGCATCGTTCAGGTCTCCACATAAAGTCCAGGCAAAAACAAAATACGCAAAATAAATTCTTTCCTTACTGTTTATGCAATTCCAAATTCTTATCTATTATTTAGTATATATTTAAAATTGTTTTAGTAACAGCTAGTACTAGATGTTTTACTAGAGCTGGTATTATCATCGTGTAAGGTGATACTTCGTTTTTGGTTATTTTTCCGAAGTTCGTCAATAGCCATAATGTTCAAAGAGAAAAAGAAACGTCCGAAGATAGACAACACCGTTTTCGTAGCGATCGCATTTGCCACAGGAATTTAAGGAATCTAAATGTAAATATATTATATAAAATGCTAATGTTTGTACGTGTGTCCACGGTTTTTTCTATCATCCGCAACTTCGATCAACTTCCCGTTGGGATGGCAAATACCCTTTGGTCTCTTGATTTGCATAATGGAGTTTGGTCGGTGTGGGTGGAAGTGAGTGGTGAAAATGTGGAATAATATATAAGGAAGAACAGCTTCTCTAACTAATGTAAAATTCTAAAATCTTTGGAATGATCTAGAAAGTTCCAGAATGTGTGCAACTGATGAAATTAATCTAGAAAGTTCTAAAACTTTCTGTAATGATCTAGAAAGTTTCAACAAGCCGTGCAAGTATTATTATCGATCTAGAATAATTCACAAAGCTTCTGGAATGATCTAGAAAGTTCTAAAATGTGTGCAATCGACAAAATTATGCCGAAATGATCTAGAAAATTCTAAAAATTTCAGAAATTATCTAGAAAGTTCCAAAATGGTTGCAATTGTTATAATCGAACTAGAATGTTGTAGAAAGTTAATGATCTAGAAAATTGTAAAATAATCTAAATTGATCTAGAAAGTTCTAAAATGGTTTAAATTGTTGTAAATAATCTAGAACATTTTAGAAAGCTTCTGGAAAGATCTAGAAAGTTCCAAATTCCAAGTTGCAGATCGCAACTGTTCAAATCTATCCAAAATAATCTAAGGCGTTCTAAAATTTTCTGGAATGATTTAGATATTTTTAAAATACCTACAACGGTTTAAATCGATCCGAAATGTCCTAGAACGTTTTAAAAAATTCTGGAATGGTCTAAATATTTCAAAAATGTCTTTAACTGTTAAAATCAATCCGAAGTGTTCTAAAAAGTTCTAAAATTTTCTGAAATGATCTAGAAACTTCCAAAATGCCTACAACTTGAAGATCATTCAAAGTACGAGTGAACAATAATTAAACACATTCACGTAATTTCGAGGAACGAAAACGTCCGAACTAATTGAATATTCTCCAATGTTTTGGTACTAGAAATTTCGATATTTGACAATATTCGTCAGTTTTATCGTGTTCTCAGTCCAGTGAAGATCATTGAAAGTACGAGTGAACAATAATTAAAACAAATTCATGTAATTTCAAGAAACGAAAACGACCGAACTATTTGAATATTCTTGGGTGTTTTGGTACTAGAAATTTCGATATTCAACAGCCTATAAACCGAAATCCAGTGGTTTCCCGTCAGTTTTATAGTGTTTGCAATCGAAAGACTAATTGTTATGTTTAACTTTATTTCATTACATCTGCACAATGCCTCGACTGGTTTCAAAAAAAAAAGGAAAGACGCACAGCAAAATGAAACAGAAGAAGAAAGAGAGAAATGGCTTTCGAATAATCGTGAAAGGATGAAAAGATCTAGAGAAAATCAAACTGAAGAAGAAAGAGCACACACTAATGATGAAACGCGATCAATAAAATCAATCCGAAATCCTTATTAATTGAGAGTCAAAAACAAGCATATGATATGATAATGGATTTTTATAAAAAGCAGCAAGATGGTATAATATTTTTAGACGCACCTGGTGGCGCCGGGAAAACATTTTTGATAAATTTAATCCTAGCTGAAATTCGTGGGATAGCGGCAACACTTATGGATGGTGGACGAACAGCGCATTCTGGTTTAAAATTACCATTAAATGTAGCTGACCTTGAATTCCCGGTATGTGACATCACAAAATCATCAACACGTGGACAAATATTGAAACATTGTAAGGCCATTATATGGGACGAAATTACAATGGCCCACAGAAAATCACTAGACACTCAATAGGATACTTCAATATTTGCGTGACAACACGAATATAATGGGAGGTGTATTGTTAATATTATCAGGCGATTTTCGTCAAACGCTACCTATCATTCCAATATCAACATCGGCAGATGTAATTAATTAACTCTTGCTTGAAAAAGTTAGTCATATGGGAACACGTAAAAATAATTAAATTGACAACAAATATGAGAGCGCAAAAATGAAAACGCGCAAGAATTTTCTGAAAAATTGTTACAAATAGGTGAGGGCACCTATCCAATAGACGAAAATAAATTACATTAACCAATGAGTTATGTGATGTTATTGAAACACCAGAAAAACTTATAAATTAAGTATATCCAAGTATCGCTGAGAATTATACCAAGTCAGAATGGTTACGCGAACGAATTATTCTAGCCACGAAGAATGACATTGTCAATGGCGTTAACAACATCATCCAGGAAATGCTTCCGGGAGAAGAGAAAATTTACACGTCAATTGATACAATGATTGATAAACAAGAAAGCGTAAATTTCCCTACCGAATTTTTAAATTCATTAAATCCTCCAGGAATGCCATTACACTGTCTTAAGTTAAAACTTGAATCACCAATTATTATATTACGAAATCTGAACTCGCCAAAACTGTGTAAAGGTACGAGACTCTGCATTAAACAGCTACAAGCGACCATCATTGAAGCCAGTATAATGACTGGTAAAGAAAAAGGACAGATAGTGTTTATACCACGAATACCTTTGATATCAAATGGATGGCCCTTCATTTTTAAACGCTTACAATTTCCGGTGAAGTTGGCTTACAGTATGACCATCAACAAAACACAGGGCCAAACATTTCAATACTGTGGCATTGACTTAAAGGAACCATGCTTTTCACACGGACAATTATACGTCGCATGCTCACGAGTGGGTACTCGTGTATACGAGTACGACAATAAAACCATAAGTATAGTCTATAAACGAGTATTATAAAAAGAAATATATATAAAAAAAAGAAGTTTAAATACATAATTATATGTATATGTGTCTGTCATATGTAATATGTATAATACAATATGTAAATGTTTGTATAAATAAAATATAAATTTACTATTTATTAAAGTGCTTCTTTTTTTTCGAACTGACTACGCAATTGACCTAGCAAGGTCTTAACAGCTTCACCGTCCGCAAACGTCACCAAAAGTGCTTCATATTTCAACTTATAATTATTTGGATTCAACAATTAGTTAATTAATTTGATACACCTTACACTGTATGTTAAATGGTCGAATAAGTGTCTTATTATCTAAGATAGAAATCTATAATATCTATCTACTGTAGAAAATGGATCCTTAAATATTTCTTATACCATTAAACATGCGATGTATTTTAACCCGAGCAACGCCGGGTTTCGCTGCTAGTATTATACAAAATACTAATAGATAAAGGTCCAATAAAGAATATTCTGGAATGAATTACGATTCGACAAATGGATAACAGAAACGATCCAGTGATGTCTATAGGCTCTCCTTCCATTTTTCGAAATAAAAGAATAAAATCTATAACAAAAATATTCATTACTTTTACAAAAACTCCGTGCCACTATATATCTAAATTTAATATCTAAGCCAAAAAGATGATTTATATGCCAAATGTAAAATAAATTTGACAGGATTAAGTTTAGATGCAAATTTCACGTGTATTTTACAAATTAAAAAAAAAAAATAACTACTAAATCAAGTTTTTACAGTATGTTAAGTGGTGAAGTAACAAGGGTTATTGGGAGAACATTTGTCGCCAATTAGGGTGGGCCAAAATATTCGTTTTTTTCCAGTCATACTGAAAAATGGGCTCTTAGTTTAAATAGGAAGGTCCTCCGCACTACAGTTTTTGATTTTTTCCTAAGTCCAATAGAAAAAAAAACATATCTCCATTAGTAATTCAATTTATCAGCAAAATTCAATGTTTAGTTTTGTAGGGCAAAAATGTTTTTTGGGCCACTCTAATATGTAGGTTAGTTTTTATCTTACATAATTGGACCCGGTAGGTGATGGTGCGAACGGGTTCTAGGTTTATCTTCAAGGATTTCTCACATACCGACTGGGTTAACAATTAACAACTGGAAACGGTAGGTGTCCCTGCAATCGGGTTTTAGATTTTTAAGGTTATTCGCGTTTAAAAATAAAATTGATCGGCAGTAACCGATTTGGCACAGACGAAGTTGCATGGGTCAGCTAGTTTTTATGTAAAAATCTAACTAATATAGAAATTGTAACATGATGTGTCAATTTTTTTAAATGACCAGTGCGAATAGACTGCCTTAATGACCAGCACGCTACAAGCGACATGTGTCCTTATTATTTACCTTATTTATATTTTATTATTTACTAGATGCCGCACGCGGTTCCGCACGCATTTTTAAATGTATAATCGGACAAGTTTTCGGTGTGTGCGAGCGCGGAGTGTGGGTGCAGCCTTCTTACTTCCAGTTTCTGATGTCCCGCAACTTATTAGAAATAATAAGTTATATCCTTTACTATAAAATATCACACGGATAAGCGCATAGTTATCCTACTTTTCATGTGTAGCGAACGCGTGTTTAATTGATTTGATTATTTTTAAACTGCTATTATTTTATATAGTAATAATAATGTTTTTAATGATTATATTATTTATATTAATTAGTTGTATTTATCTTTGGCGTCGAAACGCATTAGTAAGAAGTCGTTACAAGAATCTACCGCCGATACTACCTGGTGCATTACCAATCGTCGGCCACTATCCGCTCCTTGTTAGCTATGGAGACGTAACACGTAAGTCGATATAACATTTACTTAAAAGCGTATTTATTATTTGACTGGCTACGACAATCTAAAATTACATCGCCCAAAACCTTCGGTGTTAGTAATTACCTTCATTGAAACAGGACAATGTCGATGGTTTCTCTTTTGCTTTGTTGTATTAAAAAAACTCACAACGCAAAAGTATGCGAATAATAATGTAATCGTTGTAGGGTTGCACTTTTAAGTTCAAAATCTGACGTTAAACAACTACGGTGTTATTATAAAAAAGTTAAATACTTGCTTTAAAAAGGTTACGAATTAAATGCACCGAAAACTCACAACGCAAAAGTATGCGAATAATAATGTAATCGTTGTAGGGTTGCACTTTTAAGTTCAAAATCTGACGTTAAACAACTACGGTGTTATTATAAAAAAGTTAAATACTTGCTTTAAAAAGGTTACGAATTAAATGCACCGCACTCGCGCGAGGCAAGATCGCGTTATCCTTTTTCGCAAGTCTGACCTTTTTTTTTTATAGTGGAGAACCCTCTTGCACAGACATTGCCAGGTCCCCGGGGGAGGACCTGCACTGAGTCGACCTCCAATCGACTAAAAAACTCCAGGGTAAGTCTGACCTATTTTTTTTTTTACATGGGGAAATCCTACTGGATACGCCACCCTCCCGGGGGAGAGAGTGGGTTATGTCCGACTCGCACGGACTAAAACCCCACGGTGTACCCGCTTCTGCCGTAATGGAGTGACACGGGCTCGCGTTAGCTTGCAACACATGTCACCCCGGCAGCCGGCCCAGGATGGGCCTCCCGCGCTAGAGAGAGACAGCCTGGCACACGTAGACTGTCTCCCAGACGGCCGAACCAGTGCAATGGAGAGACGGGCCCCCCGACCCATCTCCCTTTGGTCCGACTTAAGGACGAACGTAGGGGGCGAACGAATCGCCCCCCCACGTCCACCCAACGCCTACGCAACCCCCTTAAGGGGATCTTGGCCCCAGTTCTGGCCGCCTTTTAGGCCAAGGCGGTCGGCACTTCGTGCCACCCATCTTGTGGACTGCCGATCTGCCAGCGTCGGCACACAGGGCACAGTGCATTTGCGCCACCGTGCACTCTTTTGCCTTGTGGCCGGGCTGTCCGCATCGGAAGCATAACCCTCCACGGTCGACGGACGCCGTACAGAGCGGGCGAGTGTGCCCGACGTCCATACAGCGAAAGCAGCGCACGGGACCACGCTCCAGGATGTGCACACGCGCTGCACACCATCCCACAACGAGACGCCCCGCCTCACTCAGTTTTTTGGCAGCTGCCACAGGGAGCGATAAATGGATCGCTCCACCGTTCCGCCCAAGTGCGCGTATTGGCCCAGCTTTGATGCGGGCCGGCTCGCAACCGCTTTTAAGCGCAACGGCGGCCACAACCTCCTCGGCAGAGACGGAGTCGTCTAGCCCGACGATGCGCACGTCAGCCTTCTTTATTGGCCTGCCCACTGAGGCCACGTCCTTGAGAAGATCCTTCAGGCGCTCCGCCAGTTTATCGGCCTGCTCAGCGCTGCCCGGACTACGGATCTCGAGCTTCCTTGCTCCGGTAGCAGTAGGCCGGACCGAGGGAGCTTTCTCAATCCCCAGCTCTACCAGGGAGATGTTTTTCCGCGCTCTCAGTAGGACGTCGCTATAGCTCACCCCCTCCTCTATAGCCTTAGACTGCAGCGTGATGATCACTGCAGCCGAGCGCGGAGTCGAGGGGAGCTTCGCCTTCAGCCTACTCTTAGGCGCTTTCGCAGGAGCGGTTTTGGCCACTGTAGAAACCTTAGCCGGTGGTGGTTTGGTCTTTTTGGCCTTCTTTCGGCGGGTCATAGTAGACCAGCCCTCATCAACGGTGGGGGCGGGAAGAGGCGCCCAAACCATCCCCAAGGGCTCCTGAGGACCTTCAGGTACCTTCGCGCCCACAACACGCGAAACAGGCGCAGACTTTGTGGGCCTAGCAGTCATAGCTTTGCGAGCTTTACCCCCCGCAGGGCCAGGAGCCGACCTCTGCTCAGGAGCCACTGGAGGACAGGCCTCCTTCGGTGGGAGAAGGCGATGGTTCAGTGCCTCCAGGCGGGCAGACAACACTTCTTCCATTGTCTTCCGAAGGGAGCGCTCCATCCGCTCCATGGCCTCTGTCAAATTGTGCGACACAGGCTCTTCCCGACTCGCAATCTTCACACGCTCACCCGTTATTAGTTCCATTGTCGGCTCGGGTGGCGGCTCCTTCGCCTCATCAGCCTCCCTACGCAGCAGCTGGACCTCCAACGTTCGCTCGACCACCTGCTGCCGGAGCTGGCGTACCACACGTCGGAGACAGATTGTCTCGTCCGACATGGTGCGCGAGAGTGCCGTAGTCGTCACATCCTGCAGGGTCCTAGCCGCATCCTTCAGCTCAGAGATGCAACGACCCTGCAGTCTCCTCGACTTACGGCAGACCTCGTAGATGGCCGTCACTTTCACATCCACCAGAGCCTTCAACCTTGCCGGGTCCAGCCCTTCGACATCAAGAGTCATGTCGATACCCGGGTCGCCGAAGTCATCAATCCGGCCGCTCAAAAGACGGTCATATAAGGCATCAGCATCGCTAACCACCGACTGCCTCGTTCCCGTCGGAGCATCCTTCTCCCGACTCTTATCCATAATAGTGGACTGGGTGTTAGATGCTTGCCCACCACAGTCTGCGTCCGTCTCTGTGTCAGAACGTCTCCCAATGCTCGACACCGTGGCCAAGCTCCCGAGACTGCACACCGAGAGGTGGTCCAATGAGGGATCCCTCTCTAGCCTAACAATAGGCTGTCTATCGGTCGTCCGTTTAGGTACTGCAAATGTCGTCGTGTGAGCATCATCAGTAGTCCGTGTGCATGCCAAAGTCGTTTTAGGGTTTCGATCGCGCAAAATTCTGCCCCCCCCAGAAAACGTGGGGCAGCCCGGACCCGAAGGCCCGGGGAGGGATTCTCCGCTGCCGGAGGCAGCGGTACCCTCCTGGGGTAATTCCGTTTGTAATTTTGTGCTTTCCATCTTTTTTATTTGATCAGAATCCATAGGCAAAGCGTGGGTCAACAGGTTAGGAAGAGATCGAGGTCCAGAAACAAGCAAGGGTCAACATGGAAAGCAGAGATCAATATCCAGGGAGATAGCGAGGGTCATCAGGTAAGGCAGAAACAGAGTCAGTTAAGCAAAGCCAAGGTAGTCGGGTGAGGAGGAATCGGAGTCCGTAAAGCAAGCCAGGGTCGTCAAGTTCAGAGGAATCGGAGTCCGTGTGCAAGCCAAGTCTCGTCAGGTATCAGCCGCCGGTCAGAGGGACCGACGTTGCCCGGGGTGCACCACGAGGAGGTTCCTGACATCGCACCCCAGGGTAAGTCTGACCTAACGTAACCAAAGCGAGACAAAAGAAGAACAAGTTGGCGAACATTCAGCGACGGCGGTGCATTTAATTCGAAACCTTTTTAAAGCAAGTATTCAATACGTATTTAACTTTTTTTGTAATAACACCGCTATAGTTCTACTTCGGTAATGGTCTCTACTGCCAGCCCCTGTGGGATTCTAATATAAATTCTAAGATAATTTAAAATAAGTTGACATAATCGATCAACGGTTGCACTTGTGAAATATAAAAAAAGTTCTTATATATAACTATAATCTATACATATAAAAAGAATGTAAATCTAAAGTGTCTGTACTTTTCCGAATTTCGTGAAAAAAAATTTGCAGGTGTCCAGGAATAAGTAATAGAATACATTTCAATCATTTTTAGAAATGTCTGTCTGTCTATCTGTCTGTTTGTATTAAAGCACTAAGTTCACAATAAAAGTTCAAAATTGCAATAAAAAGTGAAAAAATTAAAGAATTAAAAAAACTTGGTTAGCTTTAAAAAAATTTTTGAATTTTTTTTTTTAGTAGGTCATAGATATCCTAATACGAAATGTAATCTATCTTTCCTGAAAAGTTACCGCGTCGTACGGTAGTTTTCCTAGGAGAGGTCGGATTTAGGGCACTAAAAGTATTAAAGTTGTAATTTAAAAAAAATTAAGTACTTTTCGATTTATTTAATAAAAAGCAATGGAGATACATAGATGCGCTTTTTAGATTGTAGTTTATTGAAAAGTTACCTTTGGAGTTGCGTTTTTCACAGAGATTCAAGGGGTACAGATGGTTTTCGCTGTGTATCTCGTAAACTAGCAGCCCTTTTTTTCTTCCATGGCGATATCCCTAACGGATATCCATCTCGCCAGGCAGCAGAGGATAGATATGCTCGAGTTTCATGGACCAAAACCCCATGGTACCGTCTTATACCTTTTGGCTGGGGCATCAGGGACTATCAAATCGACACTACGTCTGTTACTCCGACAGGTATTGTCCCCTCCTAAGGGGCCCCAACTGCGGCCTGAGTTCAAAGTAGGACAAAATCGAGCTCAAAGGGGTCGGTTACAAACATACATACATACATACAGGTGAAGGTAATAAAAGCGTGTTAAAAATACGATAAAAGCGAACCATGACGCTTAGTATTTTATGATATGTTTGATTTTAATATAATTTATCCCTTAGAAATTATTTGTTAAAAAGACCCTCTATAATTGCTCTTATGTCATTTTATTGTAAACTAGGTAACCTGTGCAACTTCGTCTGCACCAAATCGGTTATTACAGGTTTCAATTGTATTTTGAAACGCAAATATTCTTAAAATACCTAAAACCCGATTGCAGCGACATCTAGCACTTTCAATTGTGAATCCAAACTATCCGGGGACTCACTCAAACATATAGCCAGTTGGTATGTGAGAAATCTTTTAAAATAAGCCTAGAACCTGTTCGCAGCATCACCTAAAGTGTCCAATGAAGATCAAAACTAACTTACATATATTGCCGATAAATGTCTTTCTTCTAACTTCATCACTTAACATAGTGTAAAAATTAAACTTTATCTACATTAAATTTCAATATTGTTTTAGTTGTTTGTTTTATATGAATTTGTAAAGCATCATCATTATCTAAAAATCTGCATTCAAAAATTACAATTACAGTAATTCTAACCTAGGTAAAAACGCACCACTTAACAGATTAACTCGTGAGTTTAACAGTACATCGAAACAAAATACAAATGTTGACTTATTCGCAGTAAACATCGCCATGTTTAGAAAGGAACTAAAGGGAGAAATTGTCTAACTGTTATTGCCCATATACTCATTATATTAGATTATTAATTTTTTTATTTCTTCTAATTTTAATTTTTCCAATTGATCATATAAAATTCTGCTTGAAATCTCAAGTTGCTCTCAGATGTAATGTTTTTGTTTTTGTTTCCTGCCTCCATCATGGATGACAGCTAACAATTATTACAATGTCTATTAATGATTTGCTATTATATTCCAAATTTTGTTTGAGTTTGTTTACTGAATTAATTTTCTTAATGTATAATATTAAGTAAACTCAGTGAATATCTTAATTTCATTTTGTAACCCTAACTGTTTGCTCATTGTCAGACTAAGCATGCAGTCTACACCTCTAATTACGATGACACTTACCGATACAAATTGTGCGTGTATTATTTTAATAATGATCAGTGTACATTGTGTTGGTGTTCAATAAATAAATAAAAAAAATATGTTTGTTTTATAAGAATGTGTAAAGTATACGTGCAATCTGCATTCAATCTTAATTTTGTCAATTTATTTTACTTTTGACATATAAACCACCCTTTTCACTGAGATACTGAACTTGGGATAATATACTTTACTAACAGTGAAAGAATTTTTGAAATCGGATCAATAGTAACAAGCGTTCCACGAAAACAACACTTTACTTCTCTTTATAATATTAGTATAAATACAACATAGTATGGTAACTGCAAACAACTCAACTGATTATTTTAATCGTAGATTCACAAACCTAAATCCAACTACTTCAAGACTCAACAATATTTAGAAAACTAATTATATCAAATATCGAAACAACACACGTACTGATACAACTTTAATTGAGATTCATCTTCTACAATGCAATGTAACTATTATCTAGGTTTATGTTTTAGAAAAAAATCTTGTCACCTTTGTTTAACAAACATTTTTTATACAATAAAATAAATGTAACAACATATAAGTGACAGTTTCGTTTAAACATATTTTTATATCTGGTTGATACTTACGCGTAGAAATGTCATGAAGCCATAGCTCAGTTATAACGTACTGGACATTCTATGGTCCTACGACGGAGTCGACGGTTCGGAAACCAGCGATCATTTATCTTGTTTTTTTTTTTAAAGTACCTTTGGGAAATATAACTTAAATTTGTAGTTAGTCTGTCTGCTATATATAGCACTAAGAAAACTTACCGAAATCTGTCAAGAATTTCATTAACTACAAATTTTTGAACTCTGTCTGTTATCCTGGAGAATCCCTTGCATTTTATGAGACAGAAAGTATCCTAGATGTAACCTTATAATATTAGTTACCATTGTGCCAAGTTTCATCAAAATCGGTTTAGTACTTTCAGAGTATATATTCACAGGGACAGACAAACATTTAAAAAGGGTTATTTTTGGCTTCTATATCGATAATAAAGTCTGCCCCAATCAAAATTTTCAAAAAATATTTTATGTACAGATTTGACTTTGTTACAGTTTTATTATAGTACTAGCTGTATCCGCAGCTCCGCACGCGTTTTTTTTAAATCGTATTAAAGAATTATAAAATTGTGAGATTGTACAATTATAGAAATGCTCTTGACAATTGTACGTACGACGCGCACGCCACTAAAAGTAACATGTAACGTGTACATTAGATATATAAATACTAACAGCGTGCGAAATGAGGTTTGTCATCAGCAACATATTTAGAACCTTAACACACCATATAACTACCTCAGTGCTTACTTACACTGTATAAGGAGCTAATGAAACAATAATTTAAAATATTATTATAAACATTTACATTACATTTAATATACATTGACATTATTATAATTAAGATTTAGTGACTACACAAAAAATAAACGCTTGTCTGTTTCGCAAAAAATTGTATTATGGAACTATTTACGTAATACGTTTATAATCTAAGATCTTATTAGGAAGACCTCTATATCATTAAATTTTTTAATAATTATAATGTTGAATTATAAACAATAAGCTGATAATTATTTATCTTAATAAAGAATGAGTTGAAATCTTGCTAAATTTTATGCAGACCAAGTCGCGGGTAGCAGCTAGTCTAAAATAGTATAATCTCAATTACTTGTTGTAAGGTTCGCTATCTACCAGTGAAAGTCCTGTGAAAATCAGTCGAACCGTTTTGGAGAAAGCACTGTGGGCGAAGCCCCGGTTAAAGGCTAGTATAAACTAAAATTTCCTAAATTACTTTTTGTAAAGTTAAATATCTGTCAATGAAAGTTTCTTCAAGACCGGTCAAACCGTTTTGAACATAGCACTGCGGGCGAAGCCACGATTAACAGCGAATATAAACTAAAATTGCTTGAATTACTTTTTATAAGATCAAATCTCTGCCCGTGAAAGTTTCGTGAAGATCGGTCGACCCGTTTTGGAGATAATATTGCGGGCGAAGCCACGGTTAACAGCTAGTCTAAATTAAAATAGACTAAATTACTTGCTATGATGTCCACTATCTGCTGGTGAAATTCCCGTCAAAATTGGTCCAGCCATTTCGGAGATTAGCCGGAACAAACAAACAGACAGACAGACAAACCGACAAAAATTTTAAAATATTTGTATTTGTGTTATCAGTTGCCTGTGCACTTTTACACCCAATCAGTAGAAAAGTGTTATTTTGATGTTACATACAGACACTTCATTTTTATTGTATGTATAGATAGAAGAAGATAGATAGATAAATATATTTATTATCGTTTACACACATTATAGTTACACAATACGACCACATTAAGAGAAATTTGACGCTGAAGGTAACGCACTGTCGGTATAAATATCAATCAGGTTTATATATTTGACCTACATTTTACATGCAACGATAAGTACTTATATATATTAGATTAATTATGTTTATGTAGCGAAATATACTGGTGGTCTTGCAACACGTCCGTAGCGAGTAACCTTAGTGTTAAACGGTAGCTGATGTTTCAGGGTTTGTGTTCTTATTCGTTATGTTTTCTTATAGTATATATGCCGGTTTTAGTCTATAAATTGGAATTTTAACTCTACGATTTGGCAATTTTACTTTACATACCTTGGTACCTCTGTGTGATACGCGATATGGACCGCTATATTTAGGTATAAACTTGCGAGAATTTTAAATCAGCGTGAAAAAAATGATTTGCTTGTTGTGACATAGGACTTGGTCTGAGACTGTTCAAAATATTGCGTAGTTTATGAACGTAAGTGAAGTCATCGCATGTTGTGTTTTCTATTCTTTATTATTAATTTTTTTTTATAGTAGCACGGCAAAGTGATTACACTATGCCTGATGGTAAGCATAGTACAATCCAAAAACAATGGCGACCAACGAGTACATACTGTCCATCGCCGGTCGCCGCTGTCATGCCGGCCTGCGAAAAGCTGGATATGCACAGGCTGATCCCGAAACGCAACCCGCAAAAGCGAATCACTATGACGGGCTTTTTCGCCATATACATGGTGGTTACGACCCAGTCAGGCTGTAAAACCCTACCACCCCGCTATCGCCATTGCCTCGTTCGTTATTCAGCAGGGTGCACCACGTGCAGGTGAGGTTGGAGGTTGGTATTATTAGATATATTATAAGGGGCAAACGAACAGGCGGGTCACCTGATGGTAAGTAATCACCGCCGTCAGACACTTGCAATACCAGGGGAGTCGCAAGTGCGTTACCAACCTGTGTTTGGGAGAGGAAGGTGCGAAGAGGAGGATGGAGAGTTGAGGGGAAGGGGAGGTGGACCTCCGGTGCTCTCACTGACCGAAAGAAAAACGACAATGCTAGCAACTAACTACCTAGCAGTGTTACTTCACGTTGGTTTTCTGTGAGAGGGTGGTACTATCCCGGATGAGCCGACCCATTCATGCTGAAATCAGTAATGGCATCAGCATGGTTCTACCACCTATTAAAATGAAATGGTAAGCGTAATGGTTGAGCGTATACCATTTCAGCTGCGCTTACGCTTTTATCGATGCTCCAAGCCCCAATAACACAATCAGTCGTGCTGTCAACACTACCTTTAGCGATCTATGTCACCTCTGTATGGCTCCGTTACTCTGCCGATGGTATGGTGTTGTTCGGGTTTTCTTTTATACCTAGCAATCCCATAAGGTTATTGAATGAGTCGCTCTCGAATTGACGATCCTAATCCTGTTATTTTTACGGGACAACCGAATCGTGTTACCTATCCATCATAAATGGCTTAAGCTACCGTTGCCGCAGCAATGGTTTTAATCGGAAATGCTTCTGGCGTACGTCTATCGATGATAGTTAAGCAATATTTATAACCGTCTGCAGTAAGTGACAGTAGACCTACCAAATCGTCATGAATATGCTCAAATTTATCGTATATTGGGACCTCTTATAAAGCAGAATTATTACGTCTTGTCACTTTAGAATGTCGACATCTTAAGCATATATTAGCCTAAGTATTAATTAATATCGCGATCCTTTTTAGGCCAAATTTATTTACTATAAATTTTGGTGAGGATCGAATTCCGAGATGGCTTAACTTATGTGTTGCGTCCAATACTGTTCTTCGCTATTCTTTACGCAAATATGGTATTTGTGTCGTGGTGGCCTAGTGGTTTAACCGGTGGAATATTATTTCGATGTCCGCAGGTTCGAACCCCGGCATTTACCAACGAATTCTTCGGAATTCGCGTACATTTACTAATTTAAATTGGTAACACTATCGGCTGACGGTGAAGGAAGACATCGTGAGGAAACCTGAACCTGAGAAATGTTCTTGTAGTACTACTGTATGTGGGAAAAATATAGAACTGTGGATTTCTCAGAGTTTGAAATCGCCAATACGTCTTGGGCTGGCGTGGTGATTACGCCCATACCTTCATCCGGGAAGAGGCTTATGGCCCTGCAGTGGGTCTCTTACAGGTTGATGATGATGAAATATGGTCTGAGCTTGTTAGCTTGGTTGCTACTCATAAGCGTAACCATTTTCTTGAATTAACCATTATTATCTACGTTATTAAAAAAATGTGAGACAGACTCTTCGTTGCACTGTGCGTTAGCTAACTCATCAAAGTTGATTAGGGTTGGATAAAACACTGTCTCTATGCGTCACAGTGTGTCAGCTACGTTAAAAATTCAAAAGAGAACACAGTTATTTCAGTCCTTATGACTGCTTCGCCTATTTTTTCCTTAATAAAACAACGTATAATAAAAATGACGTCATATTTTTTTAATGGCTGATCTTTTTATTCACAATACTATTATGATTGTACCGTGTATCCTCTATCGCTGACCCGTTACGTTTTTCCCGTCTAGTCGATCTTCTGTAACAATACCTCCTCCATCCATTTGCCCTTTTTGTCTCATCCTGATTTCCAAATTTATTAGTACACGAGTGACTTAACACGCATTAATATAATTCTGATCTATCCCTCGGGAATAGCTTTTTTTATGAATGGAACCTTATATACTTTTCTGTACCCTTGACATAGTGCATATACAATTTCACAATTATCGATTGAGTCGATAAAGCGTGAAAGCCTCATATTCCCACTCTATAATATAAGTCAGAATTAAAATTATAAATATAAATGGTAATTAATGTAAGAAGTGGTTGTAATGTCAGAGATATACAATGAAATATAAATATATGGACATAAATTGTCATATGTTCGTCATTGAAGTTTAAGGTAGGTGTAGGTGGTAGATCCTTGCTGAAGCTATTATTGATTTCAGCATGAATGGGTCAGCTCGCTCGGGGTAGTACCACCCTCTCACAGAAAACCGACGTGAAGTAACAGTGTTTGCATTGTTGCGTTTCGTTCGTTCAGTGAGAGCGCCGGTTACCCACCTACCCTCCACCCTCACCTCCTCTCTATCCCCTCCCAATACCCCACTCCCCCTTCCCCAAACAGGCTGGCAACGCAATTGCGACTCCCTTGGTGTTGCAAGTGTCTATGGACTGTGGTGATCACTTAACATCAGATGGGTACCAGTTCGTTTGCCTCCAATGATAAATAAAAAAATATATATACAGCCAACAGTTACATTTTTTAAATACCTAGTTAAAATATTAGAAGAGAGCGTTGCGGATCATTTTTCATACTTAATATTTATTTCATATACTACGGCACCTATTAAAACTCCAATTACATCTACGAGTATATAAAAAAAAAATGATTTATCATATGTAAAACAAAAGTTTAAACGGAACTGATAAATATTAATGCGTCGAACGCCTTTCAGATCACTGGTCCTTGATTAAAGAATTATCTGGTATCATTATGAGAAATGGAGGAATCATGACTAGTTATATGGGAGAGTCGATCTACTTCGGTAATGTATTACGGTTTAAATGAATTCTTTTTAACATTGTAATTAAATTAGAGTTTTAATCAGTCAAGCTGATTCGAATACTGACAGACGTCGCAGCACTGGCACTTGCGTTTTCTAGACATTTAAAGAAAAAAGGAATATTTCTACAGATGTGTTTGTTGGTTTTCTTCATTATATCTGTCCGAGTTCTGTCTATCTTCGTTTTTGTATCTTCATTTTCAATTGTATTCTGTTAAGTTGCTCATTTAATTACCGTTACAATATAGATGAAGCTAAAGAAAGAGGTAGATATCGCTGGAGTGATAACACCCGAGAAAGTATTTTGGTTTTGAAGATATAATGCAAAATCTGATTCCTATAGAATTAATAAAATATTGAATACACAAATTATATAATTATAAAGATGAGAATTAAAATAGTAATAATAATTTCTTAAATATTTGTGCTTACAAAAGCATCTTATCAGATACACCGGTTGATTGCGCAGCATGACATATACGTTACGACCTAAACGTGCCAATATGATGGATGTATGAGCATTATATGTTGATCGAAATTCAACAAAACAACCAAATCAAGTCATTTTGTTCTATTTATGCCCTACGAAAGTGCTTATTAACATTTCAAAACTAACTATATGTTTTAATATTTATGATTACTAATTATGTTAGGTGAATTATTTTTAATCGTAAACCATTTTATTCTGCATTCACACCTCATTCGTTTCATTTTGATTGCAGTCATAACGGATCCGAATATCAGTGCTACAATATCAAATGAGTACGCCGACAAAGACGCTATATTATATCATGTCGGGAAATCTTGGCTTGGAGATGGATTGTTAACTGGAAGCGGTATCAAATATTCTCTTAAAATGTATCTATAAATAACATAAGAATGTAAATCTAATGTGGCTGAATTTTGACCGACAGCGGTCGGCGAGCGCGGTATATTTAGTATGAAAGTACCAAAAAATGTTGCAGGTGTCTAGAAATAAGTAATAAAATACATTTATATAATTTTTGTAGGTGGTAGAGCCACGCTGAAACTAGTACTGGTTTCAGCATGAATTAGTCGGCTCGCTCGGGGTAGTACCACCCTCTCACAGAAAACCGACGTGACGTAACAGTGCTTGCATTGTTCGGTTAGTGAGAGCGCCGGAGACCCAACTCCCCTCCCCTTCCACTTTCCCCTTCCCTTCCTCCTCCTCCCCTCCCAACACAGGCTGCCAACGCACTTGCGACTCCCCTGGTGTTGCTTAACATCTTAACTTAACATCAGGAGACCCTGACCTGTTCGTTTGCCTCCTATGATAAAAAAAAAAATTATATACGCATCACTGCTAAAGTACTGCGTTCATGACAAACCTATCTTCAAGTAACATTTTGTCTTTGTTTCGTTAAAATCGGTTTGGTCTATAAAAAAATATTGTAATTTTAATGACTACGCGACTTAAGCACGAGAGAAAAGTAGATAAAATGAACTTATTCAGATGCCTTTATTAGTCACTGTTTTGTACATCAGGTTCCACGTGGACGAAGTCGCAGGCACAGCTAGTCATAAAATATAGGTAAATTGAAATGTTATTCCGTTTGTGTGAGATAACCTCCGTAAAACGCTGAATCGGAGTAAAATCAACGCTACATTTTATTACACTACTCTGTAGGGAGAAAGCGGCAATGGTACAAATATTAGAGATAACTTAGGATCCGTAAAGGATTATACAGGTTAGGAGGTAATGAGTTATAAATGTTCTACGGGAACTACGTACATTGTTACCATTATAAGGAGACTATCTTTAATTAAAATCTCAATTATCACTCACTGATAGATAGCTAAAATGAAAGCGGGTGACATAGAATCCTTTAATTTAGAGACTATCTAATAACCGCGGCTTCGTCCGCAGTAATATTTCCAAAATAGGTAGACCGATTTTCACGGGATTTTCATTGGCAGATAGCGGACCTTATAAAAAATAGTCTATTTAAATGTATACTAGCTGTTAACCGCGGCTTCGTCCGTCGTGACATGCGAGTTGAATTTACAAATCTTTTTGAAAAAGTATATCTGGAATTGTACATGTTTTCATCATTTTACATTTCTTTAACACATTTTTTTTTAAAGGGTGTGGATCTGCGGGTCCAGCTAGTCTCATATAAATTATATCTACACATAATCTTGGATTGTGTTCAACGTTTGTCGAAATCACAATTCAAAATGAAACTGACATTATGATGTGAAAAGCAAATTAACATAACAATATTTTTAGAGACCAGTCTTCATACTTAATTTGTTTTAAGGTGAAACGTGGAAACGTCATCGAAAACGGCTGAACCCGGCTTTTAGTCAACAAATACTTAATACATTCATCGATATCTTCAACGTACAAGCGAAAATATTAACCAACAGTTTTGAAGATAAAATTGGAAATAAAACACCTTTCAACCCCATCGAATGTTTATCAAACATGACTTTGGAAACCGTTTATCGTAAGTATAAGCTGTCTTCAAATGATGATGACGACGTTCAATGTTTATTTTTATAATATGACCGGAGCTTCGTAACGGTTTAGATGTAGTAATTAGTATCGAATCTTTATTTTATATCTATACATCATTTTATTAATACGTGAAGCCTAAATTTTGTATCCCTTTTTAACGGAATTGGGCGAACGGATGAACGTGAAATTTGGCATAGTTAAAGTTTATATGGAGGAGAAGTGCAGAAAGCTATTTATTTTATATAAAATGCTTTAGAAGTACATTAAATTAATTAAAATATGCATTACTCACACTATTGCTTCAATTTTACACAACATATACACACATGTAAATAAAAAAGACATTTTGACATCTGTCAATAAAGAACTTCAAAAAAAGTTGTGAAGGAGTTGCTATGCTCGACTGTATGTATTATTTTACTCTTACGTTCCAATTACCCTTTTTCATTCTACATTCTGCAATGATATTATAACATAATACCCTTTGACAAAAGAACCCTAATAAAATTCAAACTTTAAAAAATCAATGAACTATGGTCGAATGTTGACCTCTGGGCGCCCACTAGTATAAAATAACTAGCTGTATTTATAGATTTCATGTATGGAATTAGTGCAAAAATTATAGAGAATTAGAAGTAGTGGAACTCAAAATCAACGATTTGACCACACCTCACCCTTCGTGTCACCGCAGCATGGTGGTTGTTGCTAACACTCTGAACATCTATATATGACTCTCAGGATACAGTATGGTATTCAAAATAACAGTAAATCGTGCCTCAAATACGTGCTTATATTTTATGTAGTCTATATGTACATTTCGATGCTATAAATTTAAACTAATAAATAAGCAACATCGTTAGTATAACACCAGTTTTATTTATACTCAAATTATAACAATTAATTTCAGAAACAGCTTTCGGTATAAATCCTGAGAATTATATATTGAAAAATAAAAACGCATACTTAAACACTGTTAAAGTAATGTGTACTTTATTAATCGGAAGATTCCAAAAATTTTGGCTACTAAGCGAATTTATTTATAAATGGAGCTCATTCAAGAAACAGGAAGATATATCTCTCCAAATCATAAAAGACACCTTCATTGAAGTAAGTAAATTTATAAGTATATTAGCTGTTACTCGCAACACTGACCGCGTGTAATTTAGCGGCCCTAGACACTACTTCTTCAGTTTGTTATAATTATGCGGACCCTTTTTATCTAAAATGAAAGTAGCCTAATTCACTCATTATAATATAAATTAGCTTTTACCTGCGGCTCCGCACACGTTTTTTAAAAATGTATCGAAGAAATGTAAAATTGTACATTACAGAAATACTTATTATTAAATTATTAAATGTTATGGCACAGCAGACGAAGTCGCGGGTAACAAAATAAAATGGTCTAAGCTACTCATTATAAGGTCAGTTATCTGCCAGTGAAAGTCCCGTGAAAATCAGTCCAAGCATTTCGGATATTCCACTGTGGACGAAGGCAAATAAAAACCTAAATTACTTTTTATGAGGTCTGTTACCTACTAGTGAAAGTCCCGTGAAAATCGGTCCAACCATTTTGGAAATAGCAAATCTGACGAAGCCGCGGACAATTAAAATCGCCTATATCACCCGCTATAATTTTAGCTATGTGCCAATGAAATTTCCGTTAAAATAGGTCCAGCCATTTTGGAGATTACCCCGAACAAACAAACAAACAGGCAGACATACAGACAAAATAAAAAAACAAATTTTATTTGTAGCCATATTCATTTCATCAAGGTGGTTTAATTATTTATAACTTTTCATATAGAAGTAGGCCAACAAAAAAAGTAATGGGCGGAAATGAATAATCGACTGGCATACTGGCGTAAACTTACGCGAAAAATGGGGGGGGGGGGAAACTTCTCGGAGCTCCCAAGACGCATGATGGCTCATGTTTCCGCGTTGCAAGTACCAATCATTTCGCACCGTCGCGTCGCGGCGTTTTGTTTGGTGCTGGGCTACATTAATTCTGTTTCCCATGTGTCGCGAATCGGAGGTTCTTTTACACAAAAGCTTATACCTAACGGATTATGATTTCGTATTATTATATTAACTTACATCTATGCATGTAATTACTAAAAGAACTAATCCCAACTCGCTACATATTATAAAGTAGAAAATAAGCATAGGTATTTGTCATAGCATCTTTGCTGAACCCTGTTCAGGTGAAGATACGTCATCAGCGACTCTCATAATAGCGCTCGAATGATTGGGGACCATTGATATGTTCGGTGGAATAAAAGCCCCTAAATTAGTATTAAAACAAAAATTTATAAGTTTTGCTTTATAGCGTTAGAATGACCAATAATTGATGACGTATACATATTTTTTATAACTTTAAAATTAGCATCAGTGATTATTACACTGCTAGCTATTTCTAAAAGTATTGGTCATCGTAAAACTATAGTATAAAATATCACTCTTATTATCCTGCCAGGACTTTGTGTTAAATTAATATATCATCATTGGTCTTTAGTGAGTATACAAATTTTCAGAATAATCAGACCTTTCAAAGTCATTAAATATGATGTCGGAACATTCCGTTATATTCATAGTTATATATTTACAAAAAAATGATTCCGCACCCTAAAGAAACAGATAAGCTAGGTAATGTATATATTACATATTGGGGGGAAGGGGCGGGGGCTCCGACTTCCCATTGTACTGGTTCGGCGGGCTGGAAGGCAGTCTCGCGTCCGGGCTGCCTCAGCCGGGTGTGGCGTGAAAGCGCCTGCAGCCGGGGGTGTTGCGGAGCTTGCTCACGCTCCCCCGCAACACTCCCATAGTGCGGCGTACGGTTTGCCGTGGAGTTTTAGTCGGTTAAAGTCGCCGTAAGGCACCGGCAGCTGCGTCCCAGCTCGCAGTTGGCGGTCGACTCAGTTCAGGCCCTCCCCCGGGGGCCTGGCAGTCCATGATGGATTTTCTCTCCACGTTAAAAAAAAAGGTAATGTACATATTAACAGCTTTGAAACCTTGACGGTAACATGGTGTTATATCTTCTGTTATTCTCTGAATTTCAATAACACTTTAATTTCAGATTATGAACTATAAGAAAGAAATTAAAGAAAAGAAAGAATCAACTACAGGTAATATATATCTCAAAAATACTTTCAATTTACTTTGCACTACTTTACTTCTGATGATTTTGCAAAAAATATTTAACAATCAGAAGCATAAACTGTTATTCCCTTTTATAACGTCACACTTCTTTCTTCTCCTTCTGCAACCTGATCGTTCAATAAATGTTTTTAATGATTACTCTTTTTTCTAAAAAAAAACATTACAATTCTCAGAAATGAAATATAAGGCGTTCATGGACTTGCTGTTAGAATATTCCGCTGAAGGTCATTTCAGTACTGAAGAAGTTAAAGATGAAGTAAACACCATACTTGTAACGGGACACGAGACGACCGCAACAATCTTAGTGCATACACTCTTATTTCTTGGATCATATCCTGACGTCCAGAGTAAGGTTTATGAAGAGTAAGTATAAAACGCTTTCTCATTCTTGTTTTGGCTCCGCAGAAGCACTAGCCAGTGTCAATGTTTTATTTCAATGGAGATTACAACAAAGTGATCACCACCGTCCATGGACACCAACAACACCAGAGGAGTTGCAAGTGCGTTGCCACCCTATGGGGGGAAAGGATTAGGGGAGGGCGAGGAGGAGAGGGGAGGGGAGGTGGGCCTCCGGCGCTCTCACTGACCGAACGAAACGCAACAATTTCTTACAAAATAGCGACGAAACTTCCACAACGAAACAATATCTAATACAATAATTTCTAAATTAATTGATTTCAGACTGATAGAAGTATTTGATAACTCGATTAGAGATGTAGATAAAGACGACTTAACGAGACTAGTTTATTTGGAGGCTGTCATCAATGAAACTCTACGAATGTGTCCAGTCGCACCTGCAATAACAAGGCACATTTCACACGACATAAAACTGAGTGAGCAATCATTGTTTATCATATTTTAATATGTTCTAATGTCACAATAGCAGGTTTTTAGTATCCCAAATAAAGTTGATTGTAAAAGCTCATACATAAATAGCTTCCAAGCTTCCATCAACAATAACTAGATAAAGGGTCGGCGCAAAAACACGTCTCGGTAAATAAGAGCTCACTTGAAATGTGTGCCCTTATTTTGTTTAGTTTGTTGGAAACACAGCCAATGTAAGCCCGTTTCACATGCCGCAGTGTATTCAAAAGATGCAAAAATAATACCCGAAAAAGCAATTTAACGGCCGGAGTATCTTACTTTCGCTAAATACATGTTGAATAAGTTATATTTTAAGCGTTAAAGTAACAAATAATATCAAATTTTGAACAAAATTACCGATTTTAAACCTGTGATACAAATGTTTGGCTTCGCCAGACACGAAGACGCACGATAACGGGAAAACGTACTTTATTCGTTACGTATTAAGGTTGAATTCACACTAAATGTTGTTTATGTTGTCTTTTCATTTCTGAGGGGAGTAATTTATTAGTAGTTATTACTTTGCTCGTTTTATCATAAGTATTAGATAATATTTTGAACATTTGTGACTTTATTACTAGGTGTTATGGTTGTAATTAGGTTAAACTTAAAACAGTTTTAAAACTTTTTTTCTCTTTTTCTTAGTAAACAAATAGCTACACATAAGTATATATTTACGCGGACGGCTTTTAGCTTCGATTTGTACGTGACCCTTTATCTAGTTATTGTTGATCGAAGCTTCCAAGACTATCAAGCAATTTGCAATGCAATATTGTTAAAATGGGGCTCGCGAATCATAATTCGGTATCTTACCTCTGTCCTCCCAAGACATTCTTGTTAATTTAATGTATGTCCGTAAAAATGTAGATAAGCTGAATTTAGGAAAAGATCATCATTATTTAAATACTAGAAACAATTACATAGCCATTCCATGTTTTAGATTCACTAATATCTTTTTTTTTCTTTTCTTTTATTGTAGCATGGCAAAATGACCGCACTGTGCCTGATGGTAAGCACAGTACAATCCACAAACAACGGCGACCACCAAGTGACACAGTATCCATCGCCGGTCGCCGCTGTCATGCCGGCCTGCAAAATGCTGGATATGCTGATCCCGAAACGCGACCCGCAGAAGCGAATCACTATGACGGACTTTTTCGCCATATACATGGTGGTTACGACCCAGTCAGGCTGTAAAACCCTACCACCCCGCTTTCACCATTGCCTCGTTCCAGGATGCACCACGTGCAGGTGAGGTTGGCTTGGGTGTCTCAAATCTTAGATATTATTGGACCCCCCTTATACCCTGAAACAGCTTTTTTGTGTTAGGTTTTATAGCAAAGTCCCAAAGCACATTACCGATTTACCACATAGTAAGTTCAAGGTCTGTGTCAAGCGGGTTTTGGAATGAAAAGGCTAATACGGTGGGTCAATATGTAAACGATGGTGACGTCTGGAAATGACGTCTCTCTTTGTGCATCCGTCAAAAGCGAATGTAAATATTTATCTTAACTTAATATTGAGAAATATTACATTTTTAAAAGAAGCAAAATAATTTGGTAACCCCCCCTACGTTTGGATTTATATACAGGCTGTTTGTCTATAAAATATATGTTCCAGATAAGTATACATTACCGGCGGGTACCAACTGCGTTTTCTTTGTATATGGACTACATCGTCATCCAATATGGGGTGCAGATGCGGATCAGTTCAGACCTGAGCGATGGCTGGAGTCACCGGCTCCACCTCGCAATGCCTTTGGCGGCTTCGGATTGGGAAAACGAAATTGTATAGGTAGGCACAATTGATTCGAATGTGTAACATTTTAGATGGGACGTAAAGTATAAAAACTTGACCCACGTTCAATTGTTTCTTCAGTTTATTGATTGCGTCAACATGTAAGTTGATCTCTTTGAAATTTTGGCAGAATCTTAGTCTGTTATATAGTGGATTTCATATTGAGTTATTTGACACTGTTTTTTGTGATATTGGTGGTGTTTTACGTAATATAGTTCGGTTGTTGTACACAAATTAAGTGAATGGGAAATAATAGATAGAGATGCAACAAAAACTCCATTTTAACTTTTAACGAGGGAGCCACCATGTTGTTAGAATTTGAAATTATCACAAGACACTTGTAATAGCATTCATTATCTCCAAAATATATATTATTACTTATTTTGGCAACCAATCTTCTAGTATATTATAGTATCTAGTATATATAGTACTTCCAATAGGATGGTGGCTCCCTTGTTACAACTTTCCAGGGAATTTTTGTGGCATCTCAGAATTCATGCTCCGTGTATTTTCCATACACTTAACTTTTGCACAATAAACAAACTATATTACGTAAAACACCACCAATATTACAAAACATAAGAGTCAAATAGCACAATACTATAATTTAAAAAAAAAAACACTACATGACATTCTCAGATTCCGCCTAAAACTCAAGTTGGCCCTTTTAAATAAATTTAATAGCTACGCTCCAGATAATGAGATGTGTTTCTGACCTGCCTCTAATTTTTTTTTATGTCATAGCAGGCAAACTAGCATGTGGGTCACCTGATGTTAAGTGATCACCACCGTCCATAGACACTAACAACACCAGGGGAGTCGAAACTGCGTTGCCAGCCTGAAGAGGAGAGGAGAGGTAGGCTTCCGGCGCTCTCACTGACCTAACGAAACGCAACAATGCGAGCACTGTTACTTCACGTCGGTTTTCTATGAGAGGGTGGTACTACCCCGGGCGAGCACTTTACGTTCATGCTGAAACCAATGATAGCTTCAGTGTAGCCCTACCACCTACACATTGATAGTGTACGGAGTATGCAAACTCTTACATAGAAACTATATGGATGGCATTGTATAAAACAAGGAGACGTTGGGAATTTTGTCACATGACATTAGCCCTGGATAACTAAACATTCGTCCATTGGACGACGTCCTTTTGCACGATAGTCCCCTCTCCCCCAAACACAAGCTGGCAACGCATTTGCGATTCTCCTGGTGCTAGTGTCTATGGGCGGCGGTGATCACTTAACATCAGGTGAACCGCCTGTTCGTTTGCCTCCTATAATATATATATATATATATTAAAAAAAAAACCTTTATAACTTTGATTTTCTTCGCCTGTGTTAATTTAATTTTTTATAGTCTAACTAACTGAAACCCGCAACATCGTCTGCGTGTGAACTCACACTCGATTTTCTTTATTGATACTTATTATTAGGTACAAATGCGGTCACATTGAAATGGTGCATTTGAGGTAATGTCAGGAAACATTAAAATCACATCAGCTGTAAAATGAAACGCGGTTAATTTGTCTTTGTTTTCGCAGCTAAAAAATACGCCATGATGTTTATGAAAACGATCCTTGGACACATTCTACGGCGGTACAGAATCACAGCTGATATTTCTGAAGTAACGTACACAACAGATATTGTTTTGAGGCCTCACACCGGTTGCTTCATATCTATCGATAAGAGGACTACGTAAAAGAAGAACGAATTCACGAATAGCCTTAACAAATCTATTAAATATGGGTTATTATGGGTTTAGTGTTAATTTGTCAATGGGTATAATAATTGTTTTATTTAATTATTTTACTGGTGGTATTGATAACGGTTTATTATATTCTATATATAAATAGGCAGTTGGGAAACGGTTACGAACATCTCCTTCCTTTGTATCTCAGTCGATTTTGTTCCCTCTTTTATTTATTTTTGACAGGCTTTAGTGTTATCAATTAAAAAAAGATCTCTATGGTCGAAGTTTGACCACTCGTTTTATTAATAATAGCTGTGCCCGCGGCTTCGTCCGCGTGAAACCTCATGTAAAAAAACAACGATCAATAAATTCATCTGAATGTATTAAGTCCATTTCGTCTCTTACCTCGAGCCCTCATTCAAATTACAATAAGTTTTGATAGAGTGGACCAATTTTAATGAAACAAAGACTAAATTATACTCGAGCACGTGCTATATGGTTTTCTTGATAAGGTTTTATTGTGAACCTAGTACTTTAGCAGTGATGCGTGTTTATACAAACAGACAGATAGACATTTCTAAAAATGATTGAAACGTATTTTTAACCGACTTCGAAAAAGGAGGAGGTTACTACGTTCGGTTGTGTGTGTGTGTGGTTTTTTTAACCGACTTCGAAAAAGGAGGAGGTTACCACGTTCGGTTGTGTGTATTTTTTTTTCATGTATGTTAATCAATATCTCCGTTAATTATGAACCGATTTTCATGATTCTTTTTTTATTGGAATCGGTTATTTCCAAAGGTGGTCCCATATAAATTTGAAGAAAATATTCAACGCCTAAGGGGGTGAAAAATCGTTTATTTGATTTTCACCCACTTCGTCTTTACGTATTTTCGTAAAATTGGAACCGTTCTATTATACCCATTAGAAACCAAATATATTTATGCACACTAAAAATGGAAAAATATTTTTTTTTTACAAAAAAAATAAACCGCCTTCGATGTGAAAAACCAATGAGGCACTAAAAAGCGAAACATAACTGAATTATTAAATTAACCAAATTAAATAAAAAATATTGATATTTGCGCTACCTAATAATATATTTGAAGTCGATGCTGACTTATGTATACTTCACAAAATAGTAAACGGTACCTTTGGCAGTGACCTACTCGGGCAAATCAATTTCAGAATACCAACTCACTCAGTACGAGCTCATCAATTATTTAATTTACCAGCAGTTAATAACAACGTTTCAAAAACAATCCGTTGTATCGAATGTAGAAGTACTATAACGAATTCTGTGTTCACAAAGACATATTTAATGACAGCTTTAAAAAATTTAAGGCACATATTGTATTAGAAACATACACGTATGATAGTTGTGTATCCCTAATATTTATTTTGTCATCACACTTGGCTAACTGTGGTTATTGTTACAATTGATAATGTTGTGTACAATTTATAATTGGCTTTCAGATTTATTATGTTATAACATATAATTTCAATCTGATATCTGTAATTGTACCTTTTTGTAAAAAATAAAATTAAATTATTTTCACGAAAATCAAAAAAATACAGACAACTTAGATTTACGTTTTTATTATATGTATAGATTGACACAGTACATATATCACCTAAGGGTACATAGTTTTGAAAATATTACATACGGTTTTGATGTAAACAATAAAATTGTTCGTTCGCATACGAATTTCCGCCTGTTTCATTTGTGATAATTATTTTTTTCAGTTTCTTCGAAATAAGTTCCTAGTTGTTATGCATTATTGGAGAGCTATGAAAACGGTTATAATTGTAAAATAATCTGCAAGCCTAGCTTCATAACGTTTTTTTTTTGTATTTAAAGCATTTTAGTGTAAAATAAATAAATAATAAATAAAAATAATTCCGTTATTCGTCTCGCATTTTTTAAATTTTGTCTGATAATTGTTATTTTATACCAGTGCTTAATAGTTTTTATAAATCAGAAGTAAAAAATGAGAATTAAATTGATTTTTTTAAAATAAATGTTGATGTCGTATTTCTTGCTTATTTTGATAAAAGCTATAAAATATGATAACTCAATGATAATGCAAATCGGAGTTAAAATTATCACATATATTCAACCCTATCACCTCCTAACGGGAATACGTCGAATTACTAATAACCCTGTATACATAAGCATAGATTTCATACATATATATATATATATATATATATATACATACATATATATATATATATTTATTTATTTATTTTTATGTCATAACTGACAAACGAACTTGTGGGTCACCTGATGTTAAGTGGTTACCACCGTCCATGGACACTAACAACATCGGGAGAGTCGAAAGTGCGTTGCCAGCCTGTGTTTGGGAGAAAGGGAGTGAGGGGTGAGAGGAGAGGGGAAGGGAGGTGGGCCTCTGGCGCTCTCACTGACCGAACGAAACACAACAATGCAAGCGCTGTTACTTCACGTCGGTTTTCTATGAGAGGGTGGCACTACCTCAGACGAGCCGACCCATTCATGCTGAAACCAATAATAGCTTCAGCGTGGCTCTTCCGCTCTTTAAATACATATAAGCCAAAGAGGTTTCACTTCCTCCGCTATAAGAATGAGTATGTCAGAAGAAGATTCAAAATAGCACTAGTAACGAAGAAGTTGCAGTTGATAACTTTGAATAATATATACTTAATAGGAACAGATTATAACTTATTTTGCTGATGTCTCTCTTTGATTCTGTTGTATATAATATTTAAAAGAACTCATAGGCGTTTACTGTGCGTAAGCATTGTACACATAATAATAAAATTTTTCAATTATAGTACTTGACTAACATTAATATAATGTCATGATGGGGTCGTCTTCAGAGGACATCAGTCTTAAGTTTGTTTGTGTACCTTAAGGACGCGCTCTCAATTTTTCGCGGTTCAGTTTTGACATCGAGTCCTACTAGACACGTATAGTTTACACACACAGACACGACAACTGATAACCGGGGGATTATAGCGTACTTTAATACTTTTATAGAAAATATTACTATATTTTCTTGTTTACTTCTACTTTTTGTTATATTTGATGCTATAGTACCAAAATAAATTATAGTTTCTTAAGGACATACATACTACGTCAAGAGCAGTATAAATAGACCTAAATATGTATACATAATATAAAGAAACATCGAATTTGTACTCAAATATTTAGCCCCTTAGTGCCCGATCAATGTATAATTTTTCAACATTCTAGAGATGGTGTAGACCATAAAGGGCACAGTGGACACAGATACATAAGTCAGTATGGCCCCGCAGAGGAAATGGCTCCAAATATGCTGAAACCAAATATGGCGTTTGCGTCGTTCATCGTACCCTATTATTACGTGAGGAAGTATTAAGGTAGCTCCTAAGGGTGTTTCGGTCAAAATCAAAATATTCTTTATTCAATTTAGGCCCTGAGAAGGCGCTTATGAACGTCAAAGCTACTACCGATTCGGACAAACAGCCCAGTCATCGAGAAGAACCGGCAAGAAACTCGATCTGGTTTATCTTTTCATGTCATATATTTTTACAGGAACATAAATATTTACATTCGTTATTAGTGGATGCACAGAGAGGGGCGTCATTTCAAGACGTCACAATCGTTCACGTATTGATCCACCCTATAATAGCCTTTAGATATTAAAACCCGCTTGACATGGTTCTTGAACTTGTTCTTGGGACTTTATTATAAAACTTAACACTATTACCTAAAAAACTGTTTTTGGATTTAGTGAGCCTGAAGCATGGAATGACCAATTTGTTGCTGTTTTGTAGTATTTAAATTATGCTGGTCTTTTACTAGATCCAACATATCTGAATTTTTGCGGACATACATTAAATTATCTAGAATATATTGGGAGGGCAGAGTTAAGATCCCGAATTCCCGAAACTTAGTCTTTAATGATTCGCGAGACCTCATATTATAAATTGCTCGAACTGCTCGTTTTTGTAATAGGAATATGGTGTCCACCTCAGCTGCTGTCCCCCACAACAAAATACCATAAGACATTAAGCTGTGGAAGTAAGCGAAGTAGACAACCCTAGCAGTGGCAATATCTGTTAGCTGGCGAATCTTTCTAACTGCGAATGCAGCAGAACTTAGTCTTCCCGCCAATTTTTTTACGTGAGGACCCCATTGTAACTTTGAATCAAGTGTAATACCCAAGAACACAGTATCGTCAACTAAGCCTACTAGATTCCCATCGATCTCGATTCTACTATTAGTAAACCGAACATTAGGCAAGGTAAATCTTATACATTTTGTTTTGTTGGCATTAAGCAATAGATTATTTAACGCAAACCAGTCGGAAATTTTATTTAAAGTATTATTTAGATAACTAAGCTCTGAATCTATTCTTTTTACCTTAAATATAATTGAAGTGTCGTCCGCGAAAAGAACCATGTCAGCACAGTTATCAACCACTAGCGGTAGATCATTTATATATACTAAGAACAAAAATGGCCCTAAAATAGAACCCTGTGGGACGCCAATTTGAGTCAGTGATCCAGCTGACGTAACCCCGTCTACACTAACTTTGTGACAACGATCTTCTAAATAGGACACTAGAAGGTCGAGAGAAGCTCCACAAACACCATAGTGTTTTAATTTCAAAATAAGGGTACTATGGTCAACGCAGTCAAAAGCCTTAGACAGATCACAAAACACACCAATTGCATCCTGCGATCCCTCCCAAGCTCGAAAAATATGACTTAGTAACGTTGCACCAGCGTCAGTAGTTGATTTTGATTTTGTGAAACCAAACTGTCGACCATCCAGAATCTTTTGCGCTTTAAAATATCCTAATAATTGTTTAAGCATAATCTTCTCGAAAATTTTGCTTAAGGACGGCAGTACAGAAATTGGTCTATAATTTCCAAGATTACTCCTACAGCCTGATTTAAATAAAGGAACCATTTTACTTATTTTCATTAAATCGGGGAAGGTTCCTTTTGCTATACACTGATTAAATATATTAGCCAAATATGATGAAATATTAATAATTAAGGACTGTACTACTATTACCGACATTCCCCAGATATCTTCGGTATGTTTCATGTTTAAGAGTTTAAAAGTCCTTATTATTTCATCTGCACTAATAGATGTGAAATTAAATTTTGAATTTATAGGTGCACTCAGATTTTTTAGTAACGATACCGCACCTTGGGCTGATGAAGTAATATTTTTTGTTACCTGTAAAGGTATGTTAGTGAAATAATCTTGGAAAACAGTTACTACCTCTGAACTGTTTGAAATATGTACTCCGTCAACATTCAAATTATGCGAATTATCAGTAATTTTGGATTTTCCTAATTCTTTATTTATAATATGCCAGACAGTCTTGGTCTTATTACTAGATCCAAGAACTTTATTGCTTAAAAATTTAGCTTTAGCAGTTACACAGACACGCTTAAAAATTTTTGAATAATTTCTGACATATGCATGAAAGGATTCATTGCTAGTTAATGATCTCCTATAATACAGATCGTATAGTCTATCTCTACTTTTTTTAATTCCCAAGGTAGCCCATTCACTAAAACTATTTTTTTGTTTTACACTAATAACTTTTCTTGGGCAGTGTTTATTAAATTCAGTCCTTATGATGTCAAACAAGCCATCATAATCCTCATTTGGATCTTCTTTATTAAAAATCTTCGTAGATAATCTTTCTACAATGTTGTAATTTAAATGATCTAATCTACTTTTGGATGTAAGTCTAGTTGTTTTCTTACAATTAACACTTTGTTTGTCACAATTTATTTTAACAAGTAGTCCTTTATGATCAGACCGTATCCCAGTAATAATACTACCGCCAATGGTTTCAAAATCAGTGAAAATGTTGTCTATGCAAGATGCAGTCTGAGATGTAGTTCTAGTTGGCTCATTAAAGAGAGGATCCAGGTTAAATGACCTGAATAATGATGTGAACATAGTGACCTCTGGCGACGTACTCAAAATATCTATATTAAAGTCACCACAAACTAAAACTCGTTTTTTGGTATTGGTTATTCTTATTAAAATGTCCTCCATCTTTTGTAAAAATTGAGAAAAATTTGATGATGGTGGTCTATAAACACATAAGATAATTAATTTATCCATCTCTGCACAGGCCACTTCACAAACCCGGTCAATTGAGAGACTACATATATCTTTTCGGTCTTTCAATTTTAAATTATTTTTAAATAATATAATACAACCACCACCGGCAGTGATTGTTCGATTAAATACACTGGCAATAGAAAAAGAAGGTACATGAAATAACATTTTATCCGGCTTAAGCCAAGTTTCTGTGAAACATAATATATCTAGTCTCTCTTTGTTTAACAATAGATCTATATCTAATATTTTGCCGGAGAAGCGATTAATATTTTGGTGATATAATGAGATGTAATGCTGCTCCTTTGTCTTACTTATTTGTTTAAATAATTATTCGCAGCATCATTAGGTAAACTACATGATACTGCTGAGTCATCTAACCTATTTATGTTATAAGCTATCAATGTAGCTATTTCCCGTTTATATTTTTTGGGAAGAAATAAATTTTCCCTAGTCAATATAAAATTATTAATAAACTTATTAATATCAAAAAATAAAAACTTGTCACTATGACAACATGTCAGATTATATAAACAATTGTTTAAAAAGTGAATATTGTTATTATTTACTTTTAAAGACACTGAATAAGGGAAAGCACACAGCATTATTGTCCCTACGTCCGATAATAACAGTTTTTCTGATAACTTATATAAATCATTCTTTTTTATGTTGAAACTGTTACCTAATAATATTACAATTTTTGTCGAAGTCAAAATCTGTGTTCATTAATTTTTCTACTATTTGACTAAGAGAGACACCTGGCATACAATGATTAATAATGTCACCTTTTAGATACTGTGACAGCATCAACCCCATACCCTTACCTATTCCATCACTAAAAACCAATGTTCTTTTTACAGCTGTGACATCAGCATTCCCATGCAATTGATTATGATACATAAATTTCTTATTATTATTTGTAAAAACTGTCTTTTGAATATGTTCTGTGTCTAATTTACATGTGTTTGATGAGGAATGAGGCATTATAGAGGACAGAGACAGTACAGGAATTGATTCCTGTGCTACATTAATCACTGGTGATTTCATGCTACAGAGAAACCCAGGATGATCATAATCACTCAACACACAATGTTTGCTGAGTGATTCAACCTCCCCCACCTTCCCCGCAACTGACTCCATCAATTCCTCAACTGACACCAAGTGTTCACTTAGCTGATTTTGTGAACATTCATTTTTGGAACATAATGATCTGATATAACTATCTTTAATTTTTAGATCAGCCTGTAAGCGCTGTATGTCACTGCTGTATCTATTTTGATTTTTTTAAAGAAATAGATGTTAACTCATCTAATTTCCCCCTTAAAAATAGTTTTTCCCTAGCTAAAACAGCAATTGACTGCTTTATTTTTCTATATTTGATTTTTTTCTCGGTAAACTGTAATGAAATTCATGAACCTGAATTATGTTGAAGCTTAGATTGTTTAACGTTTAACGTGTGTATACTTTTAACATTTTTGTAAAAAAAATTATTGCAGGTGTCGTGGAACAAGTAATAAAATACATTTGAATCATTTTTAGAGATGTCTGTCTGTGTGTTTGTTTGAACACGCATTACAGCTAAAGTACTAGGTTCAAGCATATCCTCGAGTAACATTTAGTCTTGGTTTTATTAAAATCCGTTCACTCTATCAAGAGTTATTGTAATTTTAGTGATGACGCGACTTAAGTACAAGACATAAGTAGATAAGTAAATGGACTTAATACATTCAGACTATGTTATTAGTAACTTTTTTTACATTACTGTTCTACGCGGACGGATTCGCGGGTACAGTTAGTTAATCAATCAAATCAAAATATCCTTTATTCAATTTAGGCCCTGAGAAGACGCTTATGAACGTCAAAGCTACTACCGGTTCGGAAAACAGCCCAATCATCGAGAAGAACCGGCAAGAAACTCGATCTGGTTTATCTTTTCATGTCATATATTTTAACAGTAACATAAATATTTAAATTCGTTATTAGTAGATGCACAGAGAGGGGCGTCATTTCCAGACGTCACAATCGTTCACATATTGATCCACCCTATAATAGCCTTAGATATTAAAACCCGCTTGACATGGTTCTTGAACTCACTATCAGGCAAATCGGTAATGTGTTTAGGGACTTTGTTATAAAACCTAACACTATTACCTAAAAAACTGTTTTTGGACTTAGTGAGCCTGAAGCATGGAATTACCAATTTGTTGCTGTTTCTAGTATTTAAATTATGCTGGTCTTTTACTAGATCCAACATATCTAAGTTTTTGCGGACATACATTAAATTATCAAGAATATATTGGGAGGGCAGAGTTAAGATACCGAATTCCTGAAACTTAGTATTTAATGATTCACGAGACCTCATATTATAAATTGCTCGAACTAGTTAGTTAATCTATACTAATATTATAAAGAGGTAGAGTTTGTGAGTTTGTGACGTTGTAAGGGGTAATCTTCTTCTGGTCCGATTTGGAAAATTCTTTCAGTGTTATATAGCTCATTTATCAGGGAAGGTTATAGGCTATATATCATCACGCTAAGACCTATAGGAGCGGAGCAGCAATGAAGAATGTTGCAAAATCGGGGTATTTTTTTTCCTTTTCAGAGCTTCCGCTGCGTTTTAGCGCAAAATAACCATTCCACGCTTACGTATTACCGCCCAACGAAGTGGGCACGGGTCGGCTAGTAATATTATAAAGAGGTAAAGTTTGTGAGGTTGTAGGGGGTAATATCTGGGGAGTCGGAGAAAAAATGGTCGAGCGAAAACGTTTCTTACGAACGCCGCCTTAACTATGAGAGATATATGATGAGTTATAGAAAAAAATAAGAAAAGATATAGAAAATACCGCCCAACGAAGTGGGCACGGGTCGGCTATATAATATAAGTACGAGTTAGTTAATGAAGCTCACCCCGTGACAAATACGATCCACTAATATTTCACATTATAAACGTCGTCAAAACTATGTCAATTTCTGGTTTAATTTGTTATAATCATAATGCACAAAACTATTAACCTTATTTTTCACGTTTCTTCCAACGCTCAATCCAATGCAAATCGCAAACGAGTCAAATAGTGACATCTATCGGTGTCATACATTTACCGGTGATCGTTACAATAATTTTTCGTTGCTTTAATAAAAATATTTTTGATAACACCTGCACTGCACTTCAAGAATACCCCAGACTTCATTTGAAGAACATTTGGTCATTTAATACTCTGCAACACCCTTACTCCGGTGAAGCTGTGAAGGACCGTCAGGCAAATAGCGTACCTAGTCAATTCGAAAAAAAAGGAAAAACCTTCGTATATGCCCTTCGATCTTGTCAACTTGATGGACTGAAGGAGTCTACCATCAAATAATACGGTGATTTTGTATGTAGTCACTAACCCCAAGGCATTTAGTGGACATTGAAATTATTGTGACCTTCATAAATCCATGAACGAATCGTGACATGATGTGACTGATCCCTGTGATTTTAATATAACATGTTCATGCAAAGTGACAGCGGTTTGGGAAGTGACTCGTATTGTTGATTCTATACATTATATGTGAAAAAAAAAGCTAAAAAAACGATGTTAATGAGCTGATTACGTACACCATGACCTTCGAAACTTGCTTCATAATACGAGCTAATAAAGAAGTATGCGATCTGGATATTAAATAATCACTATTTTATCAATGATATTATAAGTAAAAAGACTTAGATACGTTACCTATATTATATTTTGACAAAGCAAATGGCACGATAACGCACATACGCGAAGTAATATTTGAAACTCTCATACAACTCATTCAACGTAATTTATCTAGGAAGGCTATAGACTATATATTATCACGCTAACACCAATGGGGGTGGAGCACCAATGAAGAATGTTCCAAAATCGAGGTTTTCTTCGGTTTCGGTGCCAAAAGTAACTATTACACGCGGACGAAATCGAGGGTAGAAGTTAGTATATTATATCTGTGTTATAAACTACTACCATATTTATGTAGGTGGTATTTATGTATTTACGTTTTATATCCTGCGTCTTGAATCTAACATTCTATGGAATATGAATAGCAATTCAGAAATTACAGTACCCGACTTTTGATTTAGCACGTCGGAGAGTAGACCGAGATGGCCAGCTATGTTCGGTTTCAGGATAAAGTGCGACAGAGAGAACAATTTACAACAGGTAGGTGATAGAGCCACGCTGAAGTTATTACTGGTTTCAATATGAATGGGTCGGCTCGCCCGGGGTAATACCACCACCTTCTAACAGAAACACCGACGTGAAGTTACAGTGCTGGCATTGTTGCGTTTCGTTCGGTCAGTGAGAGCGCTGGAGGCCCACCTCCCCTCCCCTCCTCTCCCCCTCCCCCCTTCCCATAAAACACAGGCTGGCAACGCACTTGTGACTCCCCTAGTGTTGCTAGTGTCTATACACGGCAGTGATCATTTAACATCAGGTGGCCCATCTGTTCGTTTGCCTCCTATAATATATAAAAAAAATAAACAACACAGAAGAAGTCTTATGTGTCAGCTAGATTAAAACATTTATCCGGGGGTGAGTTGTACAACATTATTTCCAACTACAGTAGTTGCTAACAGCAAGCATAGCCGATCTTAAGCATGTGAAGTAAGCCTAAATTTGCAGAGCTAAATGCACTAATTAGGGATTCATGATCAACGCATGCACCCCACTTCTCGGCCCTGTGCATCTTATAAATGTCATGGGGTGTTTTTATATGCAACGTAGGTTTAACTGACTCAGACGAGTGATCGTATCTGTTATTAATTGACAAAAAAATTTGTTTGTTATAATGTTTTTGGTGTTTGTATTTTTTATATTAATTTGTTGTATTTATCTTTGGCGTCGAAATGTTATGGGCAGACGTCGTTTCAAAAACCTGCCTCCAATATACCCTGGAGTATGGCCGATCCTGGGTCACTCTCCAATGTTTGTTAGTAATGGAGATGGAAGCTGTAAGTTAATGTAGTATTTAATTATAAACGTAATATGTTATATTAATATATATATAT
>MU158819.1:367120-407809 GCA_015888305.1 Antheraea pernyi
TATATATATATATATATGAGTACGTTCGTGATATTGTTCACTGCCATTTAAATGGGTATTTGACCCTAGTAAATTTTGATAGACTGTCTCCATTATTTTAAGTGTGTATACCCCGAGAAGTATTCATGGATGTAGAGAATTACCAGGATATATTGGAATTATTTACCATTCTTAATATACTTGTGTGTTTTTTCTATAAGAGATGTGGATAAATGTGCAGCTATATATCTATGCCATGATGTCTGTTACAGTGTCAACTATATAACGACAAACAAAATCAGTTTTCATATTCAATCAGCATTAAAATCTTCAACGAAATAGATTTCACCCCACATCTTGCTAGATAGTAAATAGATACAGTACCCGGCATTTGTTTTGTCAAATAATAGAGTAGATAGAATCGTGAGACGTACGGCTAAGAACAGCTTGTATCGAGGCAAACGAACAGGCAGTTCATCTGATGTTAAGTGTTCACCGCCGTCCATAGACACTAGCAACACCAGGGGAGTCGCAAGTGCGTAACCAGCCTGTGTTTGGGGGGAGGGGAGAGGACGGGGAAGGGAATGGGAGGCGTGCCTCTGGAGCTCTCCCTGATTAAACGAAACGCAACAATAGAAGCAGCTTCACGTGGGTGTTTCTGTGAGTCGGGTGGTAGTACCCCGGGTAAGCCGACCCATTCATGCTGAAACCAGTAATAACTTCGGCATAGCTCTATCACCTACCTATTGTAAATTGTTCTGTCTGTCGCACTTTATCCTGAAACCAAACTTAGCTGGCTGTCTCGGTCTACTCTCCGACGTGCTAAATCAAAAGTCGGGTACTGTAATTTCTGAATTGCTATTCATATTCCATAGAATGTTAGATTCAAGACGCAGGATATAAAACATATTACGCGAATCAACACATTGATGATAAAAAGTCGAACTAATTGCTTTTCAGATCTTTCGGACTTGTTAAAACAAATGTCATATATCGTCATGAAAAATGGAGGAATCATGACTGCTTTTATTGGAGGATCACCTTACTTCTGTAATATATTTAATTTTAAACATTTAAATTATTTTATCCATTTACTATATATACAATTTCTATAATGATATTACTCCTACATAATATCTGCACGAATAACATTATAACAAATATAAAGATAATAATTGCTGGCTATATATTTATAAAATATTTATTTATTTATTTGGAATATATAGTTTCGAGTGAGATAAGTTCCAAGACACCTAATATGTTAAATTTCAATACAAATTACCCAGTGCGTTGAAACGATAATTTCTTATGTAAACGCTCAATTATTTGTGCTAACTCTAGAGGCTCTAAATACTAAGTGCCAAGACGATAACTTAATATTTTTTCATATTACAGCATCGTTAATTACGTACTGAATTTTGTTGATTAGTATCATTTTAATTTCAGTTGCAACGGATCCAAATTACTGTACCAAGATAGCGAATGAATGTCCCAATAAGGATATAATATATGAGTTTGCTAAACCTTGGCTTGGAAATGGACTTGTAACAGGAAATGGTATTTTACACTTAATTAAAATTTAACTAGCAAATGAAATAAATGCATAACAGGAGTGTAGGGTATTAAAAAAAATGTATAACCCGTGTCAAATGAATTTTGATAGTTTAACTTTTGTTTTATGTCATAGGTAACAGGCAAACGAACAGGTTGGTCACGTGATGTTAAGTGATTACCACCGTTCATAGACACTAACAACAACACAACACCAGAGTTGCCAGCCTGTGTTTGGGGGAAAGGGAGAGAGCAGGAGAGGAGAGAGGTGGGGGAGAGATGGGCCTCCGGCGCTCTCACTGACCGAACGAAACGCAACAATGCAAGCACTGTTACTTCACTTTGGTTTTCCATGAGAGGGTGGTACTACCCCAGGCGAGCCGTCCCATTCATGCTGAAACCAGAGAAAGCTTCAGTGTGGCTCTACCACTTATAAGTTCTAAAATAGAATTACTCATTTTGTTATGAGACAAATTACACATAATATAAATTATTACAAATTGCTGGGCGACGAAAGAGACGAATGAGAGAAAACTAGATATGGAAGAGATGTGAATGTTAAGGTAGATGTATGGTGTAACAAGAATGGATAAGATTAAGAATGAATATATCAGAGGAAGTTTCAAAATAGCACAAGTAACAGAGAAGTCGAGGAGTAATAGGTTAGCATGGTATGAGCATGTCATGAGGAAAGATGAAGACCATATATTTAGAAAATCTTTGAGTACTATGGTGGACGGATACAGGAGTAGAGGAAGACCGAAAAAGATATGGATGGATTGTGTGAAAAATGATATGTGTGTAAAAGGTGTGAATACTGAGATGACATCTGATAGGCGAGAGTGGAGAAGGAAAACATGTTGTGCCGAGGCTGAGTGCCTTAAGCGCTCGCCTTAGTAGCCCGGTGAAGCTGTTAAGACCCTACTGGGTAAATAGAGTAGTCAGTTCGAAAGAAAAAAAAAAAACATGTTGTGCCGTCCTACTTAGGTGATATAGGGCTAAGATGATGATGTTGCAAGCCAAATTACACCCTGAATAAAAATTAAATCAAAATGAGGGAGCAATTACCATATACTCGTATATCTTACGTTTCAGACTATTGTCTGTCCTATTATTGTATGTACTACAAGTAATCTAACGATAGTATATTGTTAATCTCACGGAACCTGAAATATAAAACAAAGTAAATTCTCTAAATGTCTCTAAATTTTTTCTTATGTATAATAAGTACTCTGAGAACTATTGTTTCATTGATGAAGGTATCACGTTCAGGAAATCCATCATTAACTATTAGAATGAACGTTACTTGAATACCACTTGGAATTGATTGGTCAGTTCACCGTCATATGCAACAAAGAACATCCGACTATATTTGCACGAAGTGCACCTAAATCTGAAACTAGTAAAAGAAAGCGCGAAATTTTTGTAAATGAAACAACAAGAAGTTATAAGTATTAAGTAGGTATGATCCATACTAATATTTAACTGTTTCTCAAAACCAAATTTAGGTGAAGCGTGGAAACGTCATCGTAAGCTTTTGAATCCAGCATTTAGTCAGCAGGTGCTTAACGACTTCGTCGAGATTTTCAATGTTCATTCAAAACGACTAGCCAACGATTTGGAAGTTGAAGCTGGAAAAGCACCTTTCAACCATACCCATTTCATAGAAAATACGGCTTTGGAAACTGTCTACCGTAAGTATATAGCCTTCTATTAATGGAATACTCAATAATTAAAAAATATATATTGATATAACGATTTTATAGATTAGCTAATTAAAAAAGTAGATTCTTTTAATATAGCGTGATGATGCTATAGAAATTTAACGGTCACTAGTTTGTAAAAGGTAAAAAGAATTAAATAATTTTATAATAACATTGAACTTATCAACAAAACAATCTGGGTGCAAGGCGGTGCCCCCGTCAAGTCGAGCAAAAAAGCGGCACTGCCGTAGCATCCTTTTCTCGAAGCAGTCCAGGTCATTTTCGACCCCCTATAACTTCGTTGTGGATAAAACTAGAAACCTGAATATTGAGTAGCTAAGCTGGCATTGATAAATATAGCATATTTAATTTAATTTGAACCAGTAGTCTTAGAATTATAACTAATTTTTTTTTTTTATTTTGTCACTCACTCACTGACTGGCTAATCATCAAAACTCTAAGGCATTTTTATAGACATAGAAACTTCAAATTTAGAATACAATTAGTGTTTAGTGTATAAATCAAGGAAAAACTAAAATATTTTGTAATTTCGGCCCAGTTTTCTGGATACACCAACTGCATAAATAACGTTGTAATCCCATATAAATGTATAAGATTACAAAATTACATTTGCAGTTAATGAATCAGTGTACCTACATGCATATGTATAATATAAGGGAATAATATGTACAGTAACGTTGTTTATATTCAAGAACAATGTAGGACTATCTACAAAGAGAAATGAGATGCCATCAAAACACTCCCCCCACCTCCCTTCTCTTTTCCTCTTCCTCCTACGCCCTCCCCCATACACAGGCTGGCAACGCATTTGCGACTCCCCTGGTGTTTCTAGTGTCTATGGAAGGTGGTGATCACTTAACATCAGGGGACCCACATGTTCGTTTGCCTGCTTTTGATATAAAAAAAAAACTTGTAAAAAAAACAAGTCTCGCAACTCAGTTCGTCTACTGCAAATAGTTGCGAGATTCATGTAATACCAAGTCGGTTACTTTATTAAGTCCATACTTAAGGGACCTTCTGTCTTAAGTTATTACGTAATTAGCTAACCTAACAACATCTTATAGTGACCATATCAATATTAAAAATCTTTTATGTTTTAAATAAAATATATTAATTTAGTAATCGCACTAAACAATCTTATTTAATATAATATGTATTAATTGTAAGATACATTGTGTTTTCATGTGATGGAGGACCACCTTCCGTCTCCCCTCAAACACAAGCCAGCAACGCACTTGCCACTCCCCTGGTATTGCTAGTGTCTATGGACGGCGGTGAACAAAGGTGAACATCAGGTGAACTGCCTGTTCGTTTGCCTCGATACGCTAACCGATACAAGCTGATCTTCGCCGTACGTCTCACTATTCTATCTATTCTATTCTTTGACAAAACAAATGCCGGGTACTGTATCTATTTACTATCTAGCAAGACGTGGGGTGAAATCTATTTCGTTGAAGATTTTAATGCGGTGATCACTTACCGTCAGGCGACCCGCCTGTTCGTTTGCCCCTAATAACAAAAAAAATGAAAAAAAGTTCTAAATGTATCTAAAAAGATTGTTAGATATGCGAAAGTGTAAGCAAATCTGTCAAATAATTGATATGTTTCAAAAATAAACAACCGCAATAAATCGCTCTGATATATTTTAGTTTATCAAAATTATTTTTCAGAAACAGTCATCGGTATCAATTCTGAGAAATATCATATGAGAAACAAAAACGCATACATAAGTAACGTGAAAGTAATGTTGAATATTATAGTAACGAGGTTTCAAACATTTTGGTTACACAACGAGTTTATATACAAATGGAGCTCACTTAAGAAAAAGCAGGACGCGTCTGTTAAAATTATGAAAGACATCTTCATTGACGTAAGTAATTGTAGCTATATATTACATGATAAATCAAAAACATAAAAGTGAAATGAGAGCTAAGTTGAATATTATGATATATGCCTTGGTTGTTGACTTCAAAGACAAAAGACGGGCGCCAAGTTCAATGGTCAGACCTGAAATTTATTTATAACAACATAAAATATCATTTTTGCTTATAAATTGGTATAATATTGGAGATGGGTATTCACCCACCTACCAACTACTTGTCTGGATGCTAAATTTGAATTCTCTAGGTCATCTAGAACTGGATTACAATTTTGGTCTATAGGTCAGTCACTGATAAAAGTGACAATTTTAGATCGTTAATATTTAAATAACTGTCTAATGTACTCGTATGTTTATAAAATTAGGAGCACATATATATCTGGAAAATCTATGAAGAAATAAATGAGCCAAATTTGACATGTTTATGTGAAATAGTTTCTAAGATATGATGGGGTCAAAAGTGGCTCCAAATGGTTCGTGTAATATTACACACGGTAGCGCGCGCTCGCCATTCTGTTAGCTTGAACTTGGCTTGACACGCTCCCGCGTTTCTAGATAGGTACTTCACAACAATAGAAATAATTATGAACGTCTAATTACTTAATAACAATTTTAATGACTAAAAAATGTTCAAAGATAGCGTAGTATCAAGAGAGTAGCATAATAACAATATTATGTTTTTAAACGATTTAAAATAAAACCATTCAATTACAGATTCTCAATGCTAAGAAAGCAACGGTTAATTCAAGTGAATCAAAAACAGGTAAAATTTGACTAATTCATTGTTGATAGGATATTTTTTTTATTTCTTTCTTAACTACATATAACACTAACACCTATAGCCAAAGCATGTTTGTATGTATGTATTTATTAGTTAGTCTATCTATATATAATTAATAGCGGATATTAATATGTCTGTTGTGACTTCTTTGACTTTCGTTAGATCACAAACAAAAATATCACTGTGGTGAGTCAGAAGATTCGCCATTCCATTTCCACCCAAAAATTTGGTTACTTATGATACCGCAGTACATGCTGAAAATAAATATTCATAAATAAATGTTCAAATCAAAATTAAACTCCAATTGTTTACATTTATTATTCTTCCAGAAGTAATTTGTATTGCGAAGGCTTAGTTCATAGTTTGGTCGGACGTATATGCGTTCGCGAGGTAGACCATCTAAGTGGCCCTCTCTGCCAACAGAGGACCGCTGGGAGGAGGCGACGATTTGCCACCGTATCTGGACCTAAGGGTATGGGCCGGAGAGTCCGTTTTCTCATTGCATAGTCCGCCTGACGAGGGGATGCAGCTGGTGTGTATCCAGTCTGTCTTCCTATTAGGTAGGAGACCGGCGGTTACCTTCTGCCATAATGCGTCGGTCGACGTAGGTTCAAATCCATATGACTGAGTCGGAGCTTCCGATGAAGGAAAACCTCATTATGAAACCATAACATACTACTCTCAAGTTGAATACTTGTCGCCAAGCACATGTTGGTGTGTTCCGGCAACTGTACATACTTGAGAGTCAGCCCTCGTTAGGTTACCGTATTAATAATCTATGACAATATTGTCATTTAATATAAGATGAGATTGTAATTAAAAGTTTAAAAAAATTACAACGTATTCAAAACTTTAAAATAACTTACGTCATCACTTACGTCAAACTTTTATCAACATTCATTATTAACTCGTTGTTTTTCATTAACTTGTTACCTGAATTTTTGATACAAATTTTACATTCGATGTCAACTGAATTCCTGATTAGCTAAGAATAAAATCCCATCAAAAACATAAATGTGAAATGAGAGCCTAGTTTAATATTACGATATATGCCTTGGTTGTTGACTTCAACGACAAAAGAAGTGAGATCTAAATGGGTGCCAAGTTCAATGGTCAGTCCTGAAATTTATAAATAACAACATGACATATGTAATAACAATTTAAAATATCATTTCTGCTTATAACTTGGGATAATATTGAAGCCCAACGTCTGATTTGGTTAATGACACGTTTATGTGAAATAGTTTTTGAGATATGGCGGTGTGAAAAGTGGATCCAACTGGTTCATGTAATATTACACACGGTAGCGCGCGCTCGCCATTCTGTTAGCTTGAACTTGGTTTGACACGCTACCGCATGTCTACATCCGTCCAATATCAGATTTTTGCAGAAACACTCCTATTAAATATACTGACATGACTATAAAATAGTTTTTTATTATTGTTGGCCATAAAATGCTTTGTTAAAGATTTCACAGATGGCCACGTTGTATAGTTTGTTTGTAATATGAAAAGTTCCTAAGCATTCTTTATATAAATAATTACAGAAATCAACTCTAGATATTTCCGAAGTAAAAAAATTCAATGTAGACTTCGAGTAGCTTTTTTATTAAAATGATGAGAAGCGATACCGATGTTTAAGACCTTCATCGCTTGTGATCATTATTCTTTGAAATACCATATTCCTCAGAAACCAGAAATATGCCATTTCTGGACCTCCTATTAGAAAATTCCACTAATGGGACTCTAAGTAATGAAGAAGTGTGGGATGAAGTAAACACCATGTTTATAGCTGCTTATGAAACTTCACCGACGTGCTTAGGCTACACACTTATGCTTCTCGGATCACATCCTGACGTCCAGGATAAGGTTTATAAAGAGTGAGTAGGTATTATAATAATCTATAGCATAGCTCTTTTATATCAAATTTTTATTACGAAGTAACTTTGGTGGTGAAAGTGGAAACTCAAAACAATTAAATAACTGTGTTCCCTATTGAATTCTTTAATTAATTACTATGTGAATTATTTAAATGTTTATGACATTAGTGTCTCTTTCACATCTATTGGTACTCCGAAAAATAATTATATACTTTTTATACAGTTAATTAATTTATCAAGCATATGATGGGCTACACAATATTAATATTAGATATACACAGACCGCTATACCACAGTATAAATATAACAGACAGTATGAAAACTATATTACAGACGCTCGAAAACGGCACACTCACACAAACATGAGCATCGACGAGAGGTTTCAAAAGGTACTCTATGGTCAGCACCGCGAAAACCGCTTAAGGATCTCGTCGATGCTCATGTGTGTGTGAGTTTGCCGTTTTCGAGCGTCTGTAGGTAGTTTCCGTACTGTCTCTTATATCTATACTGTGACTATACTACAGGCTGCTCATCTGACGTAAGACGCGCAAGCGCAATACGCTCGGTCACGCTTACTAGCATACCATGACGCGAAATTATAAATTTATCTCTTCTATTTCTATATTAATGGCGGACGGTTAAACCGCCAATAAGTTGTACCACCGCGTTACCTATTGTTGAGTTATAGTAAAAAGAAAGTATTATATAAAACACTTTTTTAATTTTTATAGTTTATATATTGTTTTGAACATAATATCATCTGATATTAAATCAAATCAAATTACTTTATTCAGTTTAGGCTCCAATAAGGCGCTTATGAACGTCAAAACTACCACCGGTTCGGAAAACAGCCCAGTCATCGAGAAGAACCGGCAAGAAACTCGAGCGGGTATATCTTTTTTAACATATACATATATATTACAAACACATTATACGTTACAATACCGTTTTTAATTGATGCACAGAGAGGAGTCATTTCCAGACGTCACCATCGTTCACGTATTGGTCCACTCTATAATAGCATTTTGACACTAAAACTCGCTATACAGTACGGCAAATCGGTAAAGTGCGACATTCATTTCACTTAAACCATGCGACATTACAATTCTATAACGCTACAAAAAATCGGTAACACTTCTGCTTTTAAATAGTATTCACTACATTTCATATATATATTTTCAGATTGAAAGAATCATTTGGCAGCTCCTTGAGAGATGTTGATAAAATAGATTTACCAAAACTAGTATATTTAGAGGCTGTGATTAAGGAATCTCTGCGAGTATATTCAATCGCACCTATAACAATAAGGCGTATCATACAAGATTTGAAATTAAGTAAGTCATCTTGTTCGTTATTCCAAGTTATTTTAATCATACTTATACGTTACAGGTGGTAGAGCCACGCTGAAGCTATTACTGGTTTCAGCATGAATGGGTCATAGAAAATTGACGTGAAGTAACAGTGCTTGTATTGTTGCGTTGCGTTCGGTCAGTGAGAGCGCCGGAGGCCCACTTCTCTTTCCGCCTCCCCCACCCCTCAAACACAGCCTGGAAACCGTCTTGCGACTCTCCTGATGTTACAAGTGTCTATGGACGGTGGTGATCATTTAACATCAGGTGACCCACCTGTTCGTTTGCCTCCTATGATATAAAAAAAAATACGAGTTTTACAAGAAGAAAAATTCAAGTAGCAATAATTCTTCTCTAATTTCACTTAATGATCAATTACACAGGATAAATTCCAGAGATCTACAATGTAGAAGTTGGTTGCAAGTTATATATTATTAAAAAAATTGCTTGTCTGTAAAGTCGGTTTACGGACGACAATTTTACGTGATAACGTCATTTTTTTTATTATTATTTTTTATTGTAGCACGGCAAAATGACTGCAATGTGCCTGATAGTAAGCACAGTACAATCCAAAAACAATGGCGACCACCGAGTGACACAGTATCCATCGCTGGTCGCTGCTGTCATGCCGGCCTGCGAAAGGCTCGATATGCACAGGCTGACCCCGAAACGCGACCCGCAGAAGCGAATGACTATGACGGCCTGTTTCGCCATATACATGTCAGGCTGCAAAACCCTACCACCCCGCTTTCGCGATTGCCTCGTTCGTTATTCAGCAGGGTGCACCACGTGCAAGTGAGGTTAGCTTGGGTGTCTCAAGTGTTCGATGTTATTCGACACCCCTTACACCCCAAAAAAAGAAAAAGAAAACATTGATGAAAAATTACATACTTTTATGAATTGAATCATTCTATATATAGATAGATGCGTCACAAACCAAACGCTTATACCGATCGCGCCTCTCTATCGTTTGTTCCACGCTCACGCTTGCACGCTCGGCTCAAGCGGAACGTGACAATGACTCATGCTTTTTCGTGCGTCCAACCGAAATATAGGACTCGATTTATAGGACTTTACCACGTCAATAAATCTGCGAATATATATTATTTTATTGTAGTACGGCAAAATGACTGCACTATGCCTGATGGTAAGCACAGTACAATCCAAAAACAATGGTGACCACCGAGTGACACATTGTCCATTGCCGGTCGCCGCTGTCATGCCGGCCTGCGAAAGGCTGGATATGCACAGGCTGATCCCGAAACGCGACCCGCAGAAGCGAATCACTATGACGGGCTTTTTCGCCATACACATGGTGGTTGCGACCCAGTCAGGTCGTAAAACCCTACCACCCCGCAATATTTAAAGTTTTATCTGGAATGTATGCGGCAACGTTATATTTGCTGTTAATATCTTGCTGGGTACTATGTGGACACTGGCAAAACAAATCGTATTTTCACTAAAACATAGCGCATGCCCATAGCTATAAAGATAACAAAATATATTACTCATTCCATCATGTTATTACAAACCCTCAGGGTGCAAGTTTGACTCTATAATTCTGTGATGTTATCTTAAAACAGGTTTCTATAAACGAATATAAATAAAATTTTAATGGTGGTAGAGCCACGCTGAAACTATTATTGGTTTCAGCATGAATGGTCGGCTCGCCCGGGGTAGTACCACCCTCTCATAGAAAACCGACGTGAAGTAACAGTGCTTGCATTGTTGCGTTTCGTTCGGTCAGTGAGAGCGCCGGAGACCCACCCCCCTTCCCCTCTCCTCTTTCCTCTCCCTTTCCCTCCCCTAACCCTTCCCTACAAAAGATGGCAACGCACTTGCGACTCCTCTGGTGTTGTTGGAGTCCATGGACGGTGGTGATCATTTAACAGCAGGTGACCCACCTGTTCGTTTGCCACCTATGACATAAAAAAAAAAAACTGTTTCAGACGATTACACGTTACCAGCGGATTCAGGTTGCATTATCTTAATGCATGGAATTCATCATGATGAAGTATGGGGTAGAGATGTGGAGCGATTCAGACCTGAGCGGTGGCTGGAGTCACCGGCTCCACCTCACAACGCCTTTGCTGGTTTCGGTTTAGGAAAACGAAACTGTATAGGTAGGCAACAAACATAGTGTAGTCTCACGGAGACAATTGAAAACCATTTAATTAAAATAATTTTTAATATATATAATAACAATGTAAATATAACGTGTACGTATTTATTCGAATTTCGTGAAAAAAAATTGTTGCCGGTGTCTGGGAATTAGTAATACAATACATTTCAATCATTTTTAGAAATGTCTGTCTGTCTGTTTGTATGGACACGCATCACTGCTAAAGTATTGGGTTCACGATAAGACATCACCAAGAAAATTATAAAGCATATCTTCGAGAGTAACTTGGTCTTTGTTTCATTAAAATTGGTCCACTTTATCAAAAGGTTTTTATTTTTATTGTAGCACGGCATGACTGTACTGTGCCTGATGGTTAGCACAGTACAATCCAAAAATAACGGCGACCACCGAGTGACACACTATTTATCACCGGTCGCTGCTCTCATGCAAAAAGCTGGATATATAGACTGATCCCGAAACGCGACCCGCAGAAGCGAATCACTATGATGGCTTTTTCGCCATATACATGGTGATTGCGACCCAGTCAGGCTGTAAAACCCTACCACCCCGCTTTCGCCATTGCCTCGTTCGTTATTCAGCAGGGTGCACCACGTGCAGATGAGGTTGGCTTGGATGTCTCAAGTCTTAGATGTTATTTGACACCCCTTACACCCCCTTGTGGTCTTGAGTTAAGTTACAAAGAATAGTAAGCTGTACTAATATTACAAAGCTGGAGGGTTTGTTTGGTTGAACGCGCTAATCTCGGGAACTACTGGTCCGATTTGGAAACAGTGTTAGATAACTCATTTATCGAGGGCGGCTATAGACTATATATTATCACGCTAAGACCAATAGGAGCGGAGCACCAATGAAAAATGTTTCAAAATTGGGTTTTTATTTTCCCTTTTGAGAGCTTCCGCTGCGTGTTAACGTTAAACCCAAGTAACTCTTCCACGCGAACGAAGTCGCATGCAGAAGCTAGTAGTATGATGGTGAGAGAACATAAGAAGATCGGTGAAGGTATCGAAGTATTATAGATAAGTATACAAAAGGCATGAATGCGAAAATAACAGCTGACTGAAAAATAAAGAAATATTGTGTTTATCCTACTTTGGTGGGATAACGACAAGAAAAAGAGTAAGGAAGCAATTTAACAATATTCATTCTAAAAATATAATAAGACAACATTATAAATAGCTTCCAATTTTAAATAATTTATACAACCTATTGATTGAATAAAAAAATGTTGCGATAAAACATTTGATTCAAGTGTTATGAACCGATTAATATCGAAATCATATTTTAAGACACTAACAACGTGTTAAATTTACGAAGTTAAACGAACTTAAAAATGTTCAGGTAATGGAATTGCATCAGTAGTCCACTGATCTATAATAATACCGTTATTGTATTTTACAGGTAAAACGTATGCTATGATGTTCATGAAGACGGTCCTCACACACGTGCTTCGTCGATACCGAGTCACTGCTGACGTCAGTAAACTGAAATTCAAAATTGATACGCTTTTAAAGCCTCATTCCGGTTGTCTCATATCTATCGAAAAGAGAACTCCGTAGACGCCTAAAACAACGTTCTATTATCAATAATTTCTGCCTTCCGTGGTAACGTCTTCGATAAACATCTGCAACATATTTTCATTAAATAAATGAACCTCATCTCGAAATACTCGCTCATTTACTGTTAATATACATTTACGGTTATTGGATTCTATTGGTTGTTCATCAGTTAATTTTAAGTTTAATTTTATCCCGTAATATAGGGAATCGAAACCGCATTGAACAGTCTGGTTCATTGGGTACCACAATAGCGTTATGCTCAGTATGTGATATATTCTTTCTAACTACTACAGACGCGATAGTATAGTATATATAGGTAATATGTGTTCAGTTATTAATACACGTAGTACTTACAGAAAATGTACTATGGACGAAGTCGTAAATATTTGAAATCGAAATAAACAGAAATAACTTTGCATATGTGATATTAGAATATTGTCGATGTTGGGCTTTTAATGCCTTGGAATAATTAAAAACGATCGTTTTAAAATGCTTATCTATATCCGTAAATACAAATGTATATTTTTGTTTACATAACAGACATAAGTTTAACAATTTGATATCGGTAAAAAATAATGTATCTTATATAATGAGTAAATTAATTTTGCATATAACATTAACGTAAATGAAACAAACGTAACTGCGACTATAAAATGTAGCCCAACTCATGAAATTTATAATTCGGAATATACTTAAATAAAAATCTATTCATTATTTAACTGGATGTTGCTTGTAAGATCTCAGTAGATTAAACTAACAAAAGACACATTTAGCGCCATCTATGATTTGTTGTGAAAAGTTCATATTTTTGTTATCATTTCCAATTAAAATCTTATGAAAATAAAATAGTTTGAATTTATTTTACTCCTTTTCCATTCAGTACACTATATACATGATTATATATACTAGTGGGCGCCCAGTGGTCGACATTCGACCATAGTTCATTGATTTTTTAAAGTTTGAACTTTATTTCGGTTCTTTTTTCAACTTCTATAATCAAAGGTTTTTATCATGGCTACTCAGTTATTTGTCACTTTTATTTTAATTATATAAACATGAAAAAATATATGTCTAAATGAAAAAATAATTATTAATTTGAAACAAAAAACAGGCGGTTACATAACGTGGAAAAACTCTTAAATTTTAAGTAAATATAACTTTACGAAAATAACTCACTCAAGTTATGATACAATTCTCAATTAATTTTAGACGATACCATGAATGGTGGCATTTCTGAATGATATTGAATTAAATGAAGCCTTTACATTATGAGGAATAGTTATATGCCCAGTAACATCGCTTGGAAAAGTAATGGATACACGATAAAATCAAATGATGAATCAAAAACGAAAGATATTTTTAATACTATCAATAACTTTTGAAAAAAATTCATTTTTGTTCAAAATTTATTATCAACTGTACCAAATATAATTGCTACATTAAGTTGAACTAAGAATGAGCAAACAAATTTTCTTATTTTGATTTTACAAAGTATTTTTGGCTCATTTTTTTATTGACTCATTATTTCAAGTGAATTCACCACAAAAAAATACTAAACATAAACATACTAAATATTGACTTTGACTTTGGTAATATTGCTTTACTCTTATGACAATATGAAGCAAAGTGAAAGCAGTCCGGTCACCTAAAATTTTCAATAAGGCCAAATAAAATAATAATTATTTCAGTGGTTCCATAACTTTACTAAAGATAATTATTTAAATTATGAATTTACATATTATATTATTATAAAATTAATCTACAATTTGACTAGTTGATTTCAAGAAACTAATTTAGAGCGTCATCTGTTCGAGACTGATGAAATTTACAATTAACAATAATAATCAATATCGACAATCATTTAATATTTTATTTTAAAATTTTGAGACCCTTAATCATCATCATCTTCTTACCCTTATCCCACCTAAGTAGGGTCTGCATAACATGTTTTCCTTTTCCACGCTCGCCTATCAGATGTCATCTCAGTCATCACACCTTTTACACACATATCATTTTTCACACAATCCATCCATCCTTTTAATAGGGATCCCTACTAAAATTTCAATAATGTAATCCAAGGTATGAAAAATATTGACATAAAATTACTTTCATCGCATGCGCTTCGGAAACTATGAATGATAGAACAAAAATATGTTCTACAATATTAAAGAACATATTAATATCTATAAAAAACCTCTTGGTACCATTTGTCCAGCTATTGTGGTTATGTCACTATAACTACATTTGTGAATGAAATCTTAACAAAAACCAGACCATGCCTAAAAGACCATGTTATTCAGGTCTTTACATTAATCCTCATCCAAATAAATTATTATTTAATTAAGACAGTTTCAGTACCTGTAGATAACTTTTTGAATTATTAAAATCGGCCGTTGCATTCAAAAGATAGGTATTACGAGTTTAAAATCGTCAATCGAAACAAAATATGCCGCGGCGAAGAAAGGGTCACGGGAGCTTTTTTTTCTCGACCTGACTACGCTATTGACTTTGCAGCTTCACCGGACTACTAAGGCGAGCGCTTAAGGCACTCAGCAAGGGCGCACGGCACACCTCGGCTTAGGCTGTTACCTGAGAAACCCGAACTGACCTAGCTAAGCTATTCTAAGCTATTCATACATATGTATATTCGTTTGTGAATCGTAGAATAAAAATTGCATGATTCACAAACGCATACATGTATATCGGAAATGGAACGAACTAAATAGATTCAGTTCGATAAGGGGAAAAAAACAAAACCCTTCCACCATGTGTATATATGTGCACGTGTGTGAGAGGTGATCTCATGAGTGACTACAAGTGATGTAGGGTACGAGCCACTGTTTCGCGATAGTAACATCTCGGGGGCTCCATTCGGGGACGACCTCGGCTCTAGTTATTATTGAAGAGCCGCGATGTGTGCAGGAACGAAAGAGAAGACCTTCCTTCGCGGCGGCACGAGTGAAAGTTACGCGTGCGTGGGTGCAAACACGCATATTAAAAGATCGAATTTAAAAGTTGATTGAACGGCGTTGGTGCCGGAATCCAAAAATAGAAATAACAAAATTATTATTATTCTGTCATCTAATAAAAACATTGTTAGTATTCACATATCTAATGTACACGTTACAGTAGACGACGTGCGTGTCTTACTTATAGATTTTTTTGAAAGAGCATTTCTGTAATTTACACATTTACTCACAATTTTACATTTATTTAATACATTTAAAAAAACGCGTGCGGAGTCGCGGGTAACAGCTAGTAATCTTATAAAAGGTAAAGTTTGTGATGTTGTAGGAAGTAATCTCAGGAACCACTGGTCAGATTTGAAAAATTCTTTGAGTGTGTAGTCTAGTGAAGCTGTTAGGCCCCGGCCCCGAGGCCTCTCGGGACATGAGAGGCTGAGATTGAGGGCGGCCGGAGGCGGCGGGCGTCCTAGACGGCGAGACCTGCCTAGGGTAGCGGGTGCGCTTTGTGCGCGGGGTGCGGAGATATCTGCGATAATTCGAGGTATGACCCACGCCGCGGCACAAAACGCAACTTGGAGGGTCGGAGGAGCTCGACGAGCGAGACCTCCATGGTGGAATGGTCGCCGAGGCACTTAACGCACCTGGGTCGCTAGCACCAGTTTCGTGCGGAGTGCCCGTACACCTGACAGTTGTGATACTGCAAGAGTACGGACGTTTTGCGCGGCGGCTCGACGATAACGCCGGAGAGCCCGCAGAGGATCATAATATTGAATATCGCTTTCCCTTGATGGGTGCGATTGAGAATGTCTAATACCATGTCGTATGAGACCTTGGTGCGCGGAGAGCGCATGCGATGTACCTCGCGACCAAGGAGCTTCTGTTCTTTGAGGTCGTCGGAGATGTGGGTCACAGGAGAAGGACGTGCACATGTATAGCGTAGGTAACCGCGGGAGTTATTCGCGCAATAGTAACTCAAACTCAAACTGACTACTCTATTGACCCGACAGCCTTGAGCCGATTTGGTTTTAGGTAACATACACAAGGGCGCACGGCACCTCGGCTTGGGCTGGTACCTGAAAAAAGTTGCGTCTGACCTAGCTAACTATTCTAAGCTATTCGTACATATATACATTTGTGAACCATACAATCGAAATTGCATGATTCACAAATGCATACGTGTATATTGGAATGAATCGAACTAAACTATTCGATTCAGTTCGATGAGGGAAAAAAACAAAACCCTCCCACCATGTGTTGGTATGTGCACGTGTGTGAAAGAGATGATCTCATATGTGTGTTCAAGTGATGTGGGTGAGTCACTGTATTGCGATAATAATATCTCGAGGGCTCCATCCACGGACAACCTCGGCTCGAGATATTATTGAGAGCCACGTAGTGTAAGGGAACGAAAGAGAAATCCTTCCCTCGCGGCGGCGCGGGGGTCGGTTACGCGTGCGTGGGCGCAACACGCATTTGAAAAGATCGAATTCAATGAACGGCGTCGGCGCCGGAATCTAAAAATAGACATAGCAAAAATTATTATTATTACTCGATCGTTTTAGGGGGAGATAGACGTAAATACACGGATTTACTGTATCTATATGAGTTATTTATATTGAACGGCGGCACGCGCGAGCCGTTGTAGGGTATGACCCATTCATGCTGAAACCAGTAATAACTTCAGCGTGGCTCTACCACGTACATCTTATCATTTTGTTAGGTTAGCATAATCATAAATCATACCCTCGAACAGAAGACATTTCTTTCTGTATGATTTGCGATTCTGGGTTGGCCTGTGGGTAGAAGATTTTCAAGACTATGGATTAGTTTTAGCCAATCCACATGTTTATCCCAAATGTTTAAAACAATTGTTCACCCGTGCGAAGCCGGGGCGGGCTGCTAGTTAATTTAATATACTTGTAATGCATTTTATATAAAAAAAATATATTTCTGCACTTCACCTCGATATAAACTTTAACTATGGCAAATTTCACGTTCATCCGTTCGTCCAATTCTCTTAAAAAGGGGTACAGAGTTTTAACTTCACGTATTAATATATATGATGATGATGATAGAATCTTTGTTTTTTTGTCATTTTTGTCACTCACAATCACTGTGAGGTTTGCCGCTAAGCGGATCATTAGTACTTTTTCTAATAAAACCAGTCACGTAGCCACAGTGTCTGGCTTTGGAGGAACACCGAAAAGTGAATAGCTATTTGTATATATCCAGAGGTACACTGCTGTATTGACCGTATCACGAACTTTGAGCGGAGTTTATGGCAGGATCTTCTTAGTCGATTGGTGGATTTTATATTTTACTAATAATCTTTTCTGATTTGACTCTACATTATTTAATATTGGTGTTGTTTTACGCAATATAGTTCAGTTATTATGTAGAAAAGAAGTGGTAAAAACCCCGCTTTGTATAGAAAATCATAAATATTTCTCACAATTTCAAAAATATGCTCTGATAAATTATGAAAATATGAAAAGGTAGTGTTAAAATTCTAATCATTCTTAAATCGCATGTTGTGTAATATATTGCACAGTAGGAAGTTACACGTATCCCCTCAAGAAACTCTGATCTGATCTGACCTGGGTCTCTTTAAGGCCAGCTGTGACACTGTACAGGGCCATTTGTTTACCAGAAGCTATTGGCGAACTTTGGAAAAATAACCAGAAACCAGTATCATCTTACACGATGACAATATGATGATAACAATGATTTTAACAATGATTTTGTAGGTGATAGAGCCACGCTGTGGCTATTACTGGTTTCAACATGAATGGGCCGGCTCGCCCCCGGTACTACCACCACCCGACCCACAGAAACACCGACGTCAAGTAACAGTGCTTGCATTGTTGTGTTACGTTCGGTCAGTGAGAGCGTCAGAGGCCCTCCTCCCCTCTCCCCCTTCCTCCCTCTCCTCCGTCTCTCCCTCCCCCAAACACAGGCCGGCAACGCACTTGGTGTTGCTAGTGATTATGGACGGTGGTGATCACTTAACATCAACCCACCTGTTCGTCTGTCTCCTATGATATAAAAATCATACCAGCTCTACTAAGTTATTTGTTACTAGCTGTTACTAAATCAAATTATAAATAATCATTAATGATAATGAAAGCCTTTATTTATGTTTTGCTTTATCCGATCTTGATATTGTGTCGTCTGCCATTTGGCATTATGCATAAGAGTTGATGACTAATTTTAAATACTATATATCATTGTAATCATGTTTGTTATTGTTTTTTGCTATATTGCTAATAATATATCTTAAGAAATTATAGATGGTTATAAACTAGTTCGCGAAAACTGATGGTAGTATCATATCATTCATATAAGTCAAATATAGAATAATATATATGAAATATAGTATAAGTTGCATATAAGGCCGTGTGTGGAGTATTGCTGCCACCTTTGGAACGGGTCTGCCAAATACCAGTTGGCCTTGCTAGACTCCATCGATCCCAGAGCTCGAAGACTTGTCGGTAACGAACCACTGATAGCAACCAAACTGCAACCATTTGAACATCGACGTAGAGTCCCTTGTCTAGTGGTATTTTATCGGCTACACTTTGGGGAATGTGCACAAGATCTGTACCAACTAATTTCACCGTCTCCATTTGATCTCAGGACTACCAGACGCCGTACAGACCTCCATTTATTCGCGGTTGACATACCCTTCATCCGGACGGAGTGCTTCGCGAGGGGGTGGAATGCGCTGCCTGCATCTGTTTTTCCTGAAGCGTATGATGTAGCAATCTTCAAAAGAAGACTGAATGAGCATTTACTGCGTGAACGCGTTACATCCTAGGCCTCGACCTTACTTAGCATCGGGTGTGACTGAAGACATGCGTCGCACAGTGTATTATAAGAAAAAAATTATTAATATTTTCAAATCGTTTATAAAAGTTATAATTGATGGAATAACTCGTAATAAACTTCTATGGGTAGTTACTTATTCTAGAAGTTAAAATTAGGTACCTTTAAATTTGGAATAGCAATTGTTCTTTAAATTGTTTTGAATTAGTTACTTAAAAGGTGCCAACTTGTTATCATTTATTAATAATAATAATCAATAACCATTATATAATAATATCCTAAGCTATATAAGCTAAGTATATATGTTTGTTCTTTTAGTTCTTCCAAACTATATAGCGGATTTTGATATCGATCCATTACCATAGAAAACAATGTATTTAGTCAAATTGTATCAATTGTTAAGGGAATATAATTATAAAATTCTTAATTTGTTTTCGATTTTAAGTTACAATTTGTAACCGAAACTTTGATAGAACTAAATCTCCAGCACAAAAATGTATTTCCATTATTTTTACATACAAGTTATATATATATATAATTAATTGTACAGTTTCGTTAAAATCCGGTCAGTAGTTTTTGCGTGAAAGACTAAGAGAGAGTAAGAAAACAAACATCTTCACATATTTTCTCGTTATATCGATAAAATATACATATAATTATATAAACATATAGTTAGAGAGCCCAAATGTTTTTTAGTTCGAAATGACGTCAACGCTGGTGGAAGTGTTGACCAAGGATCTTGGGGTCGTACTCCATCTGCTACTATATTTCTCATTATTTTGACGTGATAACGTCTTATAAATCGATGAAAGTCGGCTGTACGCACGAAAAAGCATTACTCATTGTCACGTTCCTCCTGAGTCGAGCGTGCAAGCGAAAGCGCGGAACAAGTGCTACAGAGGCACGATCGCCCAAAGCATTCGACTTGTGACGCATCTATCTATATAGATATTAATCAATTCCGTCCGGCTGCACGCGCATGACTCATTGTCACGCTCCGTCTGAGCCGAGCGTGCAAGCGAGAGCGCGGAATAAGCGATAAAGAGGCGCGATCACCGTAAGCGTTCGGCTTGTGACGCACGCATCTATCTATCTTCCATTCCATCGGCCGATGTGTCAGAGTCTTTATCACATAAAATTATCGTCCATAAACCGACTGTACAGACAACCAATTTTTTTTACTTAATCGTTTGGCTAAATAGAGTATCCCTGTTTTATTATCATATTGGTTGAGTACTCTATTGTCGCAATTTACGTGGAACGGTGCAGCGACCAAAAAATTGTTACTCTAGCACCACACGGGGAGCACCTGCAGGAGAATGAGAGGTTCACTTCCCGCGGACGAGAGGAGCATCAGCCCCTCAAATATTAGGTGAGGTTGTCAAAAAAGCGCGTACAGAATCATTCTGTATACGTCTATTAATAAACCGGCATAGTAAATTACGTGTAATTTTTTTTAATGTTACAAGCAGGCAAACGAACAGGTGGGTGATGTTAAGTGAGCACCATCGTCCATAGACACTAGCAACACCAAGGGAGTCGAAAGTGCGTTACCAGCCTATGTTTAGGGGAAAGGGAGGGGAGGAGAGGAAGGAGGTGGGCCTCCGGCGCTCTCACTGACCGAACGAAACGCAACAATGCAAGCACTGTTACTTCACGTCGGTTTTCTATGAGAGGGTGGTACTACCCCGGGCGAGCCGACCCATTCATGCTGAAACCAATAATAGCTTCAGCGTGGCTCTACCACCGTCAAAATCATGTACATAATAACAAGTTCGTCATTATGAACGACATCAGCCCTTTAACTTATTGATTGATTTCTAATTTAAATGTGCCAGTGAGCAAGACGAATACTGGCTTTATATAAATAATAACATAAATATTGATTAGGTCCGCGTCGGTACATAACACTTCGATCGAATATTTAGGTCGATTTCGCTGTAATCACAAACGGAATGCTAATAAAATAGCCGATGCCCAATGCGAGACAGAGCGATTACATTTTATTAAGTAACTTAGCTGTACGATTCTTTAACTATGGAAATACATGTTACAGGAAAAAATATACAAACATATAATAAGAATGTAAATCTAAAGTGTCTGACCTTTCAGGTGTCTGTAAAAAAATATTTCTAGTGTCTAGGAATAAGTAATACAATACATTAGAATCTCCATCCGTAAAAACTTTGAAATTGTCCGTAAAAACTTTGAAAAACTGAATTTAGTAAAAGACCGGCATAATCTAAATACTAGAATGGGGTGTACGGGGTGTCGAATAACATCGAAGACTTGAGACATCCAAGCCAACCTCACCTGCACGTGATGCACCCTGCTGAATAACAAACGAGGCAATGGCGAAAGCGGGGTGGTAGGGTTCTACAGCCTGACTGGGTCGCAACCACCATGTATATGGCGAAAAAGCCCGTCATAATGATTCGCTTTTGCGGATCGCGTTTCGAGATCAGCCTGCGCATATCCAGCTTTTCGCAGGCCGGCGTGACAGCGGCGACCGGCGATGGATAGTGTGTCACTCGGTGGTCGCCATTGTTTTTGGATTGTACTGTGCTTACCATCAGGCACAGTGCAGTCATTTTGGCGTGCTACTAAATTTAGGTACTCAATGACGCACGCCAAGTACGTTTAAAAATGGTTTTTAATTGTTAAATTCACCAAAAAAAAAATTTCAATTATTAAAAATCATAACGGCTACTTGGTCTGTTTTTTTTATATTACCTCTTTTTGTGAGATGATAATTTCTCCTTAGTATTTTTCTAAATGAAGAGTTGTGAACGTGTACTTAGCGCATTTTTTTGCAGTGGAACTGTTTCTGTTCTGATCTACTCTATTACTTGTAACAAATTTAATAAAGTTATATTTCTTTTGGCGCGTTAGGGAAAATTATTAGAGTAAATCTTTAAGATGCGCGCACACCGTCACGAAAAACCGACACCCTGACGTTAGCTATCAAGTCCTTACGTTAGTCAACTTTGTCTATTGTTAGTGTCGTTTTTTCTACAAACGAAGAATAAAGCGAAAGATAAAAAAATTAAAATGATTTTTATTATATCACGCCAAAGAAGTATAACTTCTAACGCGTGTACATAAGTACACACACTTTTGTTTTATATAAAATCAATTAATACCCATATGAATTTGCAAAAAAATATATTTCACTTAGTGGTAGAATGGTTTGTCATGAACGTAAATTCAATGCCTTTATTTTATTTATGTATAAACAATCTTCTAGAAGATTATTACTGCCATTGTCGAGTATGTAATGCCAATATTTCTTATTCTTATTCTATGCCAATATAAAACAAGTTTCTTCCGAACATTTCAATAAACTGACGAGATGGTGACCGTCTCGTTAAGACTTTTCAGGGAGTTCTTGTGGGTAAGTCAAAATCCATGCTCCCTAATATGATTTCTTATCCAGTTCCCAATAATCAAACTATATTACGTTAAACACCACCAATATTACATAATATAGAGTCAAGTAACGCAAGATAATGAATAAAATACAAAATCTACTGCATGACATTCCAAGATTCTGCCGAAAACTCCCTACAATGCCTTCAATTTCATAGCAGGATGTGTAATTTTTTTTTTTCGAACTGACTACACTATTGACCAAGGTCTTAACAGTTTCACCGGACTACTAAGGCGAGCGCTTAAGGCACTCAGCTGATTTTATTTTGACAACTAGCTCAAGGGTGCGCGGCACACCTCGGCTTTGGCTGTTGCCTGATACATGCAATTCGCGACCTATGTAAGCTAACCTAAGCTAAGCTAACTATTCATACATATATGAGTTGTTGAAACATATATGTGTACCAAGCATACATACCTCAACAACTCTTATATATATTTCGTATCGGATAATATTCTAAACTATTTCAGTTTGATAAGGGAAAAAAGATAAAACCCTTCCACTTGCATGTGTAAGCGTGTATGCGTGCACGTGTGTGGAGGTGATATGAGTAATGTTGTCGCAGTGATGTAAGATTTTGTGTTACAGTATCGCGCGAGCAGCGTACTCAAGGGCTCCACGCCGAGGGAACGGACCTAAGCTTGAGCAGTTGCCGAGGGGGGCCTAGTCTGGTGTGCGGGAGCGAAATTTATCCCTAGACCACGGCAGGACATACATTTGCTAAATTAAACTGCTAACACTATCGGGTGATGATAAACGAAAATATTATTAGGAAACACTTGAACTTGAAAAATCTTTTAGCACTACCATAAGTGGAGAAAATATATGAATTACTCCGTTTGAAAGTGCTAATACATTGTGAACTGTTATACTTGAAGAAGCTTTAAGTCTCAGCAGTGGGATTCTTTACAAGTCAGGACACATTGTCAGTCAGGATTGTAAATTACATCTACATTGGACCCGGAGTCAAATATAAAAACCTTCTTTTAGCACTACCGTAAGTGGAGAGAACATATAAATTATTATCTTTAAAAGCACTAATACAATAGTTGAAGCGGCTCTTACACCCAACGGTGGGACTGTTAAAGCTCAGGATCCTATATTATTGTAAATTAAATCCATATTGGAACCAGAGTCAAATATAAAACCGTTTAGCACTACCGTAAGTGGAGAAAATATATGATTTACCCTGTCAAAGTACTAATACATTGTGAACTGTTATATGTGAAACTGCTTTTAGTCCCAATAGTGGGTATTACACGACAAGACATTATATTATTGTAATTTTAGAGTTAAATTTTAACTGTAGAAAAGTTGAAAATAATTGCATACGTTCTTTCCATAGACTTCTTTTTTTGTTTTTGAGATACAGTATCAGTTAATATCGTCCACGTCCACGAGCCCTGCCTCTTCCTCGACCACGAGCCCTGCCTCTTCCTCGACCACGAGCCCTGCCTCTTCCTCGACCACGGGGTGAGCCCCGAGGCTTCTCGTCCAACCCCGGGATGGCAGCAGACGGAGCTGGCACCTGTGAAGGAGACTTCTCTTTCTCCGGCTCTTTCTCTACCACCTCCTCCAACACCGGTGGCTTTTCTGCCACTTCTTTCTTCGGTGATTCAACAACTGGCTCTTCCTCATCTGGTTCTGTTAATTTTAGAACAATAAAGAATAAAATAAAGATACATAAGACATTCTTCACTACATACTATAAAACGGTCAGTCTGTCTGTCTGTTCGCTATAAACTCAAAAACTATTTAACGAATTTTAATGCGGTCGTCACCAGTAGATAAGGTGATTCATGAAGAAGATTTGGGATACAATTTGTCAAAGCTTCTTTTTATTTCCAGGGCAGGACAATGTCCGTCTGACCCGCTAGTTGCTACTAATTTAAACTAATAAATGTATGCAGATTCCAGAAATTTCGTTAGTAGTACATGTACCGAGGTTGGAACCTGTGTACATCGGGTTGATATTTCTCCGTCAAACCGGTATACCATCACGACTTGAAAGCTATAAAAAGTTTAAAAAGAATGATTGTATATTATAACCTTCCCGTTTAATATTCTCGTCTTCGAGTATCTCATCGACCGTTTGCTCCCAGTCTTCAAGATCATCCTCCATCACTTCTTCTGTAATAAATACCGCATTTAAATACCACATTGTCTCACCAAGTTATTCCTTTTTGACATTCTAAGCTCTCGTTACAAGAACATAAGTGATGTTTGATATAAAAGAAGCGATTATTGCCAGGTCACCACTATCCGATACGAAATTATTTTTATATCATAGGAGGTAAACGAACAGGTGAGTCACCTGATGTTAAGTGATCCATAGACACTTGCAGCACCAGGGGAGTCACAAGTGCGTTGCCATCCTGTTAGGGGGGAAGGGGAAGGCAGAAGGGGGGAGATGTGAGCCTCCTGCGCTCTCACTGACCGAACGAAACGGCACAATGCGTGCACTGTTAGTTCGCGTGGTTGTTTCTGTGGGTCGGGTGGTAGTACCCCGGGCGAACTGACCCATTCATGCTGAAACCAGTTATAGTTTCAGTGTGGCTCTACAGTTATAAGTTACTGAGGTACACATGTGTATATCACTAATTCCTATATGTAATAATAGATTTAGCTTAGTTAGATTCGCGATGTTGCGTAACCGAGGCAATAACCTAAGACGTCGAGCTGGTTGCTAAATAAAACCGGCCTTAAGAGCTGGCCTTAGTAGCACAGTGAAGCTGTAGAGGCTTGTCAGAACAATAGCAAAGTCAGTTCAAAAACAAAAGAAGTATGTCACCGCTGAAGCGACTTGGCTTGTAATCTATCTCAATGTTTTAATATATGGTTATTAAACTCGCACGGTCAGGTCGATTCCAATTCGTGAACTGTACAAGCAAGGAACTGCCCAATCTGAGGTTCAGCCATTAACAGATAACAGGATAGAACGAAAATTGTCATAAAATAACCCAATATTTATTAGGACAAGAGAATAACAGATAACAGTTTAGAACGAAAATTGTCATAAATTAACCCAATATTTATTAGCACAAGAGAATAACAGATAACAGTTTAGAACGAAAATTGTCATAAAATAACGGAATATTTATTAGGACAAAAGAATAAGAGATAACAGGATAGAACGAAAATTGTCATAAATTAACCCAATATTTATTAGCACAAGAGAATAACAGATAACAGTTTAAAACGAAAATTGTCATAAAATAACGGAATATTTATTAGGACAAAAGAATAAGAGATAACAGGATAGAACGAAAATTGTCATAAATTAACCTAATATTTATTAGCACAAGAGAATAACAGATAACAGTTTAAAACGAAAATTGTCATAAAATAACGGAATATTTATTAGGACAAAAGAATAAGAGATAACAGGATAGAACGAAAATTGTCATAAATTAACCCAATATTTATTAGCACAAGAGAATAACAGATAACAGTTTAAAACGAAAATTGTCATAAAATAACGGAATATTTATTAGGACAAAAGAATAAGAGATAACAGGATAGAACGAAAATTGTCATAAATTAACCCAATATTTATTAGCACAAGAGAATAACAGATAACAGTTTAAAACGAAAATTGTCATAAAATAACGGAATATTTATTAGGACAAAAGAATAAGAGATAACAGGATAGAACGAAAATTGTCATAAATTAACCCAATATTTATTAGCACAAGAGAATAACAGATAACAGTTTAAAACGAAAATTGTCATAAAATAACGGAATATTTATTAGGACAAAAGAATAAGAGATAACAGGATAGAACGAAAATTGTCATAAATTAACCCAATATTTATTAGCACAAGAGAATAACAGATAACAGTTTAAAACGAAAATTGTCATAAAATAACGGAATATTTATTAGGACAAAAGAATAAGAGATAACAGGATAGAACGAAAATTGTCATAAATTAACCCAATATTTATTAGCACAAGAGAATAACAGATAACAGTTTAAAACGAAAATTGTCATAAAATAACGGAATATTTATTAGGACAAAAGAATAAGAGATAACAGGATAGAACGAAAATTGTCATAAATTAACCCAATATTTATTAGCACAAGAGAATAACAGATAACAGTTTAAAACGAAAATTGTCATAAAATAACGGAATATTTATTAGGACAAAAGAATAAGAGATAACAGGATAGAACGAAAATTGTCATAAATTAACCCAATATTTATTAGCACAAGAGAATAACAGATAACAGTTTAAAACGAAAATTGTCATAAAATAACGGAATATTTATTAGGACAAAAGAATAAGAGATAACAGGATAGAACGAAAATTGTCATAAATTAACCCAATATTTATTAGCACAAGAGAATAACAGATAACAGTTTAAAACGAAAATTGTCATAAAATAACGGAATATTTATTAGGACAAAAGAATAAGAGATAACAGGATAGAACGAAAATTGTCATAAATTAACCCAATATTTATTAGCACAAGAGAATAACAGATAACAGTTTAAAACGAAAATTGTCATAAAATAACGGAATATTTATTAGGACAAAAGAATAAGAGATAACAGGATAGAACGAAAATTGTCATAAATTAACCCAATATTTATTAGCACAAGAGAATAACAGATAACAGTTTAAAACGAAAATTGTCATAAAATAACGGAATATTTATTAGGACAAAAGAATAAGAGATAACAGGATAGAACGAAAATTGTCATAAATTAACCCAATATTTATTAGCACAAGAGAATAACAGATAACAGTTTAAAACGAAAATTGTCATAAAATAACGGAATATTTATTAGGACAAAAGAATAAGAGATAACAGGATAGAACGAAAATTGTCATAAAATAACCCAATATTTATTAGGACAAGAGAATAACAGATGAAAATTGTCATAAAATAACGGAATATTTATTAGGACAAGAGAATAACAGATAACAGTTTAGAATGAAAATTGTCATAACATAACCCAATATTTATTAGGACAAGAGTATAACAGATAACAGTTTAGAATGAAAATTGTCATAAATTAACCCAATATTTATTAGGACAAGAGAATAACAGTTTAGAACAAGAATTGTCATGAAATAACAGAATATTTGTTACAGTTACTTGATCAATAAAATGTAGGGTATTTCAATTACCTTTCATAGTCACATCCTCGTCGAAGACTCCATTCGGTTCATCCGAGTGTTCCTGCTCGTCCTCGTCTTTGACGACAGTGATCTTAAATCTCTTCCAGTTACCCGAGTTGTTGTCATCATCCATTTCCGCGGGTCTCTTGGACGATTCCTGTTTCTCTTGCTCTCGCTGGAGAATAAAATTAATCAATTACATTTCTAGAAGATTCTGTGTATCCTATTTGCATCATCATAGGTATACTAAAGGGCTATTCAAGTATTATATAATGTGCTCTCTTATGGGATGGGGGGGGTTCTAGATATGTAGATCTGAGGTAATATAGGTAGTTTATAGGTAGGAGAGCCACATTGAAGTTATTACTGATTTCAGCATGAATGGTCCGGTTCGTTCGGGGTAGTACCACTAACAGTGCTTACATTGTGGCGTTACGTTCGGTCAGTGAGAGTGCCGGAGGCCCACCTTCCCTCCTCTTTCCTTTCCCTCCTTCTTTCCGCCCAAACACAGGCTGGCAACGCACTTGCGACTGCCCTGATGTTGTTAATGCCTATGGACGGCGGTGATTACTTAACACCAGATGCGCCGCCTGTTCGTTTGCCTCCCATAAAAAAAAAAAGAGTATGCAATTTTTGAAAAAAAAAAAAATTGTACACGCCGGGGTTAGAACCTGCCGACATCGGATTTACATTCAACCACTCAAACCTCTAGACCACCATGACTTCTAAGTAAGATGAGAGATATCATGTACTAGTACAGCATAGATGGATCCTATAGTTCCATAGTACCGGTCTAGTCCATACTATAGTACCATTGGTAGTATTGACTACCATAAGCCTTCATATAGCCTCAATTGAATTAAAAAAAAGTCTAGGCAGTAAGAGTATGCATTCGAGTGTTTATTGAATAGTGACAGAACAATGGAGTATGGGAATTTTATTACACTCTCTAGTTTGTACACTGGAAAGCTTAATGACATAAGACCTCATCTCCAAGCTAACCAGCGATATTGTGAAGAAAAAATGGCAATACAGGTAGTGCAAATATAAAAAAAAAGTCGACGCATTGATAGGAACTGCCGACAGAAGTGAAATCTCAAGCAAAAAGGAATAAATGTGTTATGTTTTGAATTTTTAGAATTTATTTATTGAAATTATTAACATAAGTGTACATCTATTGACACTTGGAGCAATAATTATATACATTTTTATAACGACTATTAATCAATGAAACGTATGAGGTGCAAAATATCAATATTACATTTACACAGGCCCTAGTCTGACGCAAGCCGCGCAAGTGCAATACGATTGGTTATGCTTACTAGCATGTCATGACGCGAAATCATAAGTTTATCTCCTGCCAAAACAGTAGTGCTCAACTGTTATGCGACGGGATTGGTTATTGTTACCTTGATGCGCTCATAATGGTCTTGCAGCAGCAGCTTCATGAAGAGCTGCTGGTGGCGCCAGGTCTTCAGGTGGAGTTGTACTGTCTCATCTGTATCGAGGAGTTTCCGGCAGAGCTTGCACTCTATAAAACGGAATTCCCCGAGGAACGAAGCATCCACACCGCGTTCAGTGCTGGAACATCATAATATAGCAGGTGATAGGTTAAACACTAGCAGTATCCTAGTATATGACACTACATGGTCACATTTAACATATAAAGTAATAATATCAAAACAAATACTAATAAACAATAAAGAAAATCGAAGTTAGAGTTTGCTCTCTACGACTATCAAAAGTATAAACACAATCGTAATAAACCTAAGTACAATGACCGGTGCCAAATACTACAATGGCCGATCGGGAGTTAATAAGTTTCGATAATCAAACGGACAACAAACCCTAGTGTTTTGTTCATAGCGTTCCCACATTCCATTTCAAATGAAAGTGAGATTTCACTTCCCGTGTGATTACCCGATGGCCATTGACACTGTGCTTTAACATAGACACCCAACATAGACATAGCAATCCTCTACATTTTCTTTTACATGTAATTATTGTATTTTTCTAAATAATTCAGTCAGATATTAAGCACCTATTTTTTTTTTTATTGATATAGGACAAGAATCGAGTGCAGACTATCCTCCATAAATATCGCAACTGTCTAAACTCTTAGCATGTATATGGGGCATTTCGTGTCAAACGCTACGTTAATCTCGATTTTGGTTGGTTTTCATTTCCTCTACCCAATTGAAAACATTTTTCAGGAAGATTAATTTTTTTCCCCAACCCAATTATATTATTTTAAGAAAGCTAATTTATTTTCAGTAATTTATAACGTCTTCAAAAATTAAATAAATTGTATGATTGTTTATTTTCAAGAAATAAAAGAAATAGGGAAAAATCTGCCCACTTCACCATGGAATGGCATTGTGTTCACATTTTTTTTTTTAACAAAAGCTTGTGCGGACAAGCTTCAATGTCATTTCAATTGTTTCATGTAGGATTAGAATTTTAATTATATATTTTAGTTCTATTAAAATACATAGAATCATAAATGTTTGCAAATGTATCAGAAACTTAGCACTGTTGGTTTTTATGGAACCATTTTTTGGAGACAACAGTTTTTTTTATATATGCATTGTATATTAAAATTTCATCATCATCATCATCAGCCTGTAAGAGACTCACTACAGGGCCATAAGACTCTTCCCGAAGGAAGGTATGGGCGTAATCACCACACCAGCCCACAACGTATTGGCGATTTCAAACTCTGAGAAATCCACACAGTTATATTTATATGTTTCAGTTATTTTTCCCACATACAGTAGTACTGCAAGAACATTTCTCAGGATAAGGTTTCCTCACAATGTTTTCCTTCACCGTTAGCCGATAGTGTTACCAATTTAAAATTTACGTGTGTGAAAATTTTCATAACATTATCTCACCTGTACGCTGGGAACATCTCCGGAGTAAGGTGTGAGAGATCATCATCCCCGTTGTTGTCAAGTATTGTTACCTCGGAATCTATTCCGGTATCTTGCTTCTTCTTTTCCTCAGACTCTGTTTTCTCCTCTCCGCTCTGATAATAAAAAAAACTTTGACAAGTTATATACCTAAACCTTCCTCATGACTCAGTAGATCTACTGCTGAAAATCGGATGAAAATCCGTTAAGTTTGAGTTTATCGCGCGACAAATGCCTAGGTTTTTTATTATTATCAGGGTGGAACAACGTCCACTGGGCCCGCTAGTGAAATGTAAAATCCACTACACAACAGACTACGATTCCACCAAAAACACTTGAAGGGACCTGAACATACAGACAATCTTGAAAGCGGTACTTTGGTTTACTTTGTTCCACAGACACTTAGCCCGCACCTATTTTTTTGCTTTCGTTTTTACGCACCACATATGTTAAAAAAAGTCTGTCAGACCACGTCTGTCTGTTTGCAATAAACTCAGAAACTAGTGAACGGATTTTCATTCGATTTTCATAAATAAAGTGATTTTCATAGATAAAGTGATTCATGAGGAAAGTTTAGGTAAAAAATTTGTCAACGCTTTTTTTATTATTAGGGCGAGACTTCTTATTTTTAAAGTGACAACATGTGTGTGCGCACAATTTTGTCAATGTCAAGTTAGTCATAAACATTGGAGATTGCGCCACACAATTAAACAACTACCTTTATATTCAGAAGGGGCTATCTATAAACAAACACCACAAAGAAAGCACACGTAAACTAAACATACAACATATTGTTAGAATACAGACATACACAAGAGCGTTACACTAAAATCTAAAGTTTAAGTTTGTTAGTATTAATAAATTTCGACAAGCATTCTAGAATTAAATGATTACCCATAACAAGAATTGTTTTTAGGAAATTTAAAACATATGTGATCCGGTGATCCGCCCTCTAAGTCACATTCACAAGTCCTCCCTGATCCCAAGCCATCACTGATACATATTTTATTGAAATGTACTGGTGTGCAGACGTGCCCAAGGCACAGGCGGCAAATAATAGAGGTAACGTTTTTACTAATATTTCTGAATTTAAATGCGAGATATCAATTTCCAAAGAGCCATAATGCTTGCCCTTTAATTTTCGAAACAAATCCCAACTCTTCTGCCATGTATCAAACAATCCTGATTTAGATAATAAGCATAAGTGCCTCTCGCCAGAGCATCCACGGCCCAATACATGAACCTTCTAATTGCGTCGTCAGTATTTGGATTCTTGAAGTGTACGTATGTTGTATTCATAAATATAATATTATTAAAAGTAGTTATTAAGGAGTGCGACACTTGCAACACCAGAGGTGTGTCGATAGTTATAATTTAGAGAGACCGATGTTATGGCTTCTAATAAAGATATAAATTAAGACAACAAACATATACTCATTTAAAAGGTGTTTATAGGTGGTAGAGCCACACTGAAGCTATTACTAGTTTCAGCAGGAATGGGTCAGTTTGTCCACTCTCTCATAGAAAATCGGTATGAAGTAACAGTGTTTGCATTGTTGCGTTTCGTTCGGCCAGTGAGAATGCCGGAGGCCCACTTTCCATTCCCCATCCTCTTTCTCCCTCCTCCCAAACTCAGGCTGGCAACGCACTTGCGACTCTTCTGATGTTGCAAGTGTCTATGGGCGGTGGTGATCATTTAACAGTATGTGACCAGCCTGTTCGTTTGCCTCCTATGATATAAAAAAAAACAACGTACTTGTTTATCGTCATCCTTGTCTTTGGTAGCGGTGTCCGACTCTCGTGCGTCAGTCTGTTGGTCGGGTTGGTCTGGTTGGTCAGTGCGGCGGCGGCGCTGTCGGTCCTCGCGCAAGTACATCTGATCCATGTTGTACGTCGATATTACCATCACTGTAATAAATATATTCATATATTCTTACGTATTTGCTATATTCCGACAGCTGTACCTGAGAGCCAATTTACCCAGATATATGAAGCTTGTGTACCATCTAAGTACGCATCCTCATTTTTTTTCCAATTTTGTTGGTTTTGTCACATGAATATGTATATGTCGGCGCCTACCCACATTCATCGCGTGATTCGGTCACGCCTCTCTCCCTACTACTCGACTTGTTTCGGTATAAAAGCCTTCAGCGCTCGCCTTAGTAGTCCGGTGAAACTGTTAAAACCTTGCTAGGTCAAAAGAGTAGTCAGTTTCAGGAAAAAAAAAGAAAAAAAAATCTGTTAAGTCAATTTTGACTCTGGCGCCGCGCGGTACACTCGTACTGTGCGAAGTTGCTTATCCTAGATTCTAGATAATTAATTTGTGCAAACGAATTATTTATTATTTATAACTAATTAATTGGTTATCTACTGTTCCAAATAGTCGAAATTCATAATAATTCACTATTATTTTGTGATGAGTCACAATATTATTATAGTGGGTGGTTTAGTGAGTTACAAACAAGTTAGGGGCATTCTTTAGAGATTGCGTTGTATGAGCATATTATAAGGTTAACTAATTGCAACTAAGAGAGTCACAGTAATTACAAAGTATATTAAAAACCTTGCAATTAATCATTATATGTTTTACTAATTCATGGAATCATTTAATACCAAGCTCCTAGTTGCCTAATCTCATAGAATTAAATCTGGGGCATTCATGAAGTAGATATTCAGAACTTTGCACAGATGTATTCACAAGGACAGCTGTTAAAATCAATAATTTTAAATTAATTAGTATACTGCCTACAATATCCAAGTCTAGTTAATATTTGTGTAATGTGAAACGAAATTCCAATTACCGTCTTCGTTTATAGTTTTGGTCACTCTGAATATAACATTAAGTTCTGGTTTGCCCATAGTAAAGTCACGAATTTAATACCAAACAAATTTAATATATTATTATTATCTAAAAGTGGCATATATGTATTCTTAATTGGCCTCGATGTTATTATGTCTAAACATATAATAAGAATATAAATCTAATGAATCTATACTTTTACGTATTCATGAAAAAAAATTGCCCGGGTCTGTCAGAAATGTCTGTATGAAAAACATAATAGAATGTGGTCAGTAGGAATATTAGAATTTTTACTAATAAAATCAACCAAAAACTAACAGTCTTCAGTTAATCCAACGTAGAAGCGTGGGTTTGCCTCAATTTTTATTTTCATATTGTTCAAAGCTTGTTGTGTTTCTCTTTGTTTTCTTATTCTAATTTCATCTTCATTTAAACTACTACTGTCTGATGATATATTAGACTGGAGTGGTTGTATAGAAAATGATGACGCTTGAAACATTGTAGATGTGGCATAACTGGACATCACTATCAGACCCATCCTTCAATTTTCTGTTTATTTTACAAATATTAGACATTGAGGCTCCCATGTGTTGTTCTATTTTGAAAGGAGATGTGGATACTGTAGATGTTCATATTTTAGATGGTGAAGTGGCAGTGTTTTTGGAATGATAATCAGTTTGGGTATACTTCCGAAATATTTATTTTTAAAAATAACTTGAATACCTTTGTCTTGTGTTTTTGGCACAGGTTCCACTCTTACAAAGTCAGTCTGTATATCTAAAACAAAGATACAGGTTATTTAGTATTAGTCAGTGTGAAATAGTGCTTATAAGGCGAATTTAGTACATACCATGGGACAGAGTTGTAATCTCTTTAGTACTTTCTAATTTGTTATCTTCTAAGGCTTCTTGTATTAGGGCCAATCTCTTTCTTTTGACAACAGCAGGACGAGGTTTACTCGTCGATGGTATGCTTCCTTTTCTATCAGCTTGACAGGAGAATTTAGATGGAACACATCCAGGTTTCATTACAATTTTTTTTACATAACCCATTACACGATAACGCATATAATTTTCCATATCATTTGGAAGCTACAACAAATTAGAAACGTATACTGTAGTTGTACTATTATATAAATATACATTGCACTATATATATTTTCAGTGAATATACACTTACATCGAAGTGATCCTCACAAAAGTAAACTGGTGAATTAGAAGACATTACATCGTTTTGTCGTCGTGCTAATTTCAACCATTTTTTTCTCACGTCTGCTTTTCGTGGTACATCGATAAATAATTTATTTGGAGTAGATATCGAAGTATTCCTACACTCAGGTACTACACACCAACGATATGTTTTTCGTTCCATTACAATTATGAAATTCACAATAAAAATTTAAAATAACACGCTAAACAACTTTCGCAACAGATCTTGTTTACCTACAAATAACGTCACGCGTACTTGTACGACTATTAGTCTGTGGTCACGCGTCTCAGTATATAGTATCTTATCTATGGTCACGCGTTTAGGGATCCTGCATTGCGACGTTTGCGCGGTAATTTAAAGTAACTATATTTGAGTCGTATAGAATCAAAAATGGCAATCTCATTTTTACTAATTTTTGAGTAAACGAAAAAAACGATTCTATTAATTTTGGGCAATTACTGTGTGTATCGAGATTTAACACTGCTTGCAGTATAGATCGACTATTACATGGCTCCTCCAATTTCCTGCATGAAATAATAATGATTAATAATTAAAAAAATTAAATAAAGGTGAGTTACATTTCAGACCCCAACTCAGTGGTGGACTCTAGCGGCAGCTGGCGCTAACTCTGGGAAGATGCCGCGGGGATTTGATTTAAATCCCCGTGACAATACATACATAAATACACATATAATACATACAGACATAGTGACATCATTGTAAAAATAGTCAGGAAAGCTTCGTAGGGCTTCAAAACGTCGAGATCTGTTAAAACCTCGATTTTTTCAAAACGGGGTAAAAACAATAACTTCCCGATTGTTCGAAAATCATTGATTTTCTTAGCGGGAAGTCAAAAATTTTCTCATCTTGAGAAAAATTTTCTCTTGAATATTTGATACCCATTTTATATTATTTTAGCGTGCAATTATACATATTGAATGAAAAAAAATTGATTAAATATTATATTTTCTTTCCATTTGACAACTTAACTAATAAAAATAATTTTTGGGAGTAAAAGGCTGAATTTTCTCAAAACAAGAAGATTTTCTTGACTTTAAGGCTCAAGTAAACCTTTTTTCTGTGTACAATTAAGTTGTCAAAATAGCTAACTTTAATAACTTGTTAATATTTTCAAATCGCAAACCAATATCAATAGATATAATAAAATAAGTACATCGACACTGATAGAAACAAACAAGTCCAATAACATATAGGTATAGTCGCCTTGCAGCATACCCTATGTACGTCTTAATACACTTACAACCAAATTAGAAAGTTAAACACCATAGGTGCGCACCAAAAACGTAACGAGGTCATTCGTCAGTAGATTTTACTCCTCACATTTTTCTCATACCGGGCGCCTTATATATGAAAATCGATTCTTAAGGAGTAAACTCCAATAAACTCCAAAAATTTTAACAGGTTAATTGTGTTAGATATAATTACAACCCGAACAAAAACAGTTTCACTGTTAAAAATTGCGCCAAGCACACGTTCACAGCTTATAATTTAGAAAAAAAACCAAGGAGAAAATTGTACTTTACAAAAAGAGGTAAAATCCGAACAAAAACAGTTCCACTGTAAAAATATGTGCCAAGTACACGTTCACAAATCTTAATTTACAAAAAAACTAAGGAGAAATTATCATCTTACAAAAAGATGTAAAATCAAAAAAAAAAACAGACCAAGTAGCCGATATGATTTTTAATAATTGAACAATTTTTTTGGTAAATTTAACAATTAAAAACCATTTTTTAAACGTACTTGGCGTGCGTCATTGACTACTTAATTTTTTTTCATATTTGATGTATAGATTCATATGGTTGCATCAAAATAATTATCAGTAGGGTCAATGACTTGGTGAGGAGAGGCAGGAGGAAATGTTGTCCGTAAAATCGCTTCTCACACCAGTTCTTTGTCCTTAATTATCAGACATGAAAAAATTTGGGGCACTCAATGACGCACGACAAGTACGTTTAAAAAATGTTTTTTAATTGTTAAATTTACCAAAAAAAAATTTTCAATCATTAAAAATCATTACGGCTACTTGGTCTGTTTTTTATTGCAGCTATTGATTAAATATTTTGACTTTTTTTTTTTATTTCACACCCTGTATTTTTTCTAAGGGCATTATTCCCGAACTCTATTCCAGCCTAGTTTCACAGTTCTAAAAGCCATAGATTGGAATACACATTTAGTTATTGTTGATCGAAGGTGCGATGAAATGGAATCTTCGGTGCACTGTGTCAATTTGTACATAACATATCTATATTATAATAAAACTGTAGCTATCAGATATTCATTGAAATTATATTTTGTAAAGTGCAGTTTTAATGTTCAACCCAACGATTTAACTGAATAAAGATTAATACTGTACTTAACAAATTGCATCGCAAATAGGTTTTTAATTGTACCTTGTCATGGGAGGGCTTTGAAATTCTGATTGGCAACCTTTTTGTGTGAAATGTGGTGGGGATAAACATTATGTCGGATAGAGTGTTGAAAACACCGGGTCTCGTCTTATCACCAAAATTAAGCAACGTTGAACCAATTTAGATGAAATTTGGCACAGTTATAACCAATATCACAAGGTTACATCTAGGATACTTTTTATCTCATAAAACGCAAGGGATTCTCCACGATAACAGACGAAAGTAAAAAAAAATTAGTTCATAATATTCTTGACGAATTTTGGTATATTTACATTGTGCTATATATAGCAGACAGATTAGCTAAAAATTAGGTATATTTCCATATGCTACTTCAAAAAAAAAAAAAAAACATAAAGTGACCACCGTGTTTCGAACCGTCGGCCCCGTCGAAACATTTAAAGCCCAGTACGTTACAACTGAGCTACGCCTACATGACATTTCTATACGTAATTATCGATCACATATTAAGCTGTCACTTATGTTACATTTATTTCATTGTATAAAAAAATATTTGCTAAACAAAGGTGACAAGATTTATTTATTTATCTATACTATAATAAAACTGTAACAAAGCCAAATCTGTACATTACAAGGTTACATTTAGGATACTTTTTGACCCATAAAACGCAAGGGGTTCTCCAGGATAACGAAACTAAACTTTTTTGCGACACTTTAGTATAAGAGCCAGCAACGTTGGAAGAACGAAAATTTGAGAAAAGTTGGTTCTTTAATATGAAGATATATTATGCCCTTCCAAACACGATTCAGGATACCTGGTAGCCGGTTAACGTTGTATTTTAAATTCATGTTTTTAATAACGTATAAACGTTAAAGTTATAAAAGTTACTGACAAAAAATGTTCCTTAAATTATTTGTTAATCAAAATGTTGATCTGTAAAGGTGTAATTCGCATTAAAAAATACAACGTTAACCGGCTACCACCTGGTAGAATCTTGAATCGTGTTTGGAAGGGCATAATATATCTTCATATTAAACAACCAACTTTTCTCAAATTCTCGTTCTTCCAACGTTGCTGGCTCTTATACTAAGGAGTCGCAAAAAAGTCTAGTTACATTACGACCCATTCATCCTGAAACCAGTAATAGCTTCAGCGTGGCTCTACCCCCTACCAAAACCTATGTATAGAATAACTTAGCTATAGCTCTAGCTTAGCGCAACACTGGCTGTATAATGCCTATAGCCATAATTATGGAAGAGCCTGGTTAACAAAATGAAATATGTTCTTTGCAAGGGAAAAAATAAAATGGTTTGAAATGAATTATTTTGTTTATAAAGAATATCACCAGGCACATTATTGTCAATAACAAAATTGTCTGGCAGTGAAAAATTCATGTTTTTAATAACCTATAAACGTTAAACTTATAAAAGTTACTGACAAAAAACGTTCCTTAAATTATTTATAAATCAAAACGTTGATCTGTAAAGGTGTAATTCGCATTAAAAAATACAACGTTAACAGGCTTCCAGGTATCCTGAATCCTGTTTGGAAGGGCATAATATATCTTCATATTAAACAACCAACTTTTCTCAAATTCTCGTTCTTCCAACGTTGCTGGCTCCTATACTAAGGTGTCGCAAAAAAGTCTAGTTACATTAACTAATTTCTTTTCTTTAGTTATCATGGAGAACCCCTTGCGTATTATGGGTCAAAAAGTATCCTAAATGTAACCTTGTAATGTACAGATTTGGCTTTGTTACAGTTTTATTATAGGATAGATAAATAAATAAATCTTGTCACCTTTGTTTAGCAAACATTTTTTTATACAATGAAATAAATGTAACAACATAAGTGACAGTTTCGTCTACATAAATGTTTCATAAGTGGTCGATAATTACGTACAGAAACGTCATGTAGGCGTAGCTCAGTTGTAACGTACGGGGCTTTAAATGTTTCGACGGGGCCGACGGTTCGAATCACGGTGGTCGTTTTTTTTGGTATATTTTTTTTTGAAGTAGCATATGGAAATATAGCTTAATTTTTTAGCTAATCTGTCTGCTATATATAGCACAAAGAAAATTTACCAAAATTCGTCAAGAATATCATGAACTACATTTTTTTTACTTTCGTCCGTTATCCTGGAGAATCCCTTGCGTTTTATAAGATAAAAAGTATCCTAGATGTAACCTTGTAATATTGGTTATTACTGTGCCAAATTTCGTCTAAATTGGTTCAGTACTTTCAGAGTAATACGTGTTTAAAGGGACAGACAAACAGGCAGATCCTGGAGAATCCATTGCGTTTTATGGGACAAAAATCAATATTTTTGCCTGTAAAGGTTTACCGGCAGCCAATTCGCTGTCGAAACCGTTGCCTAGCTCTTAGACAAATAGTCACAGGCAAGTGACAGTTGACACATCTCGCTCATATCTTTTTAATATTTATGTTTTTCTTTAATACAATGTAGTGTGAAAAAGTTTTAATACAAGTTATGATGTCATTCAGTGTTTAATATATCATTATTTATTTTTTGAATATATTTTAACGTTTAAATTACAATTTAACTCTATCAACTTGATATTTTATAATGTAAACTATACTGACTGTATAGTAAACGTCTAGAAAAAAGCGAAAGTAATTAGGTTCCAACTGGGGTCCATAGACCACATCACGGCCAATATACGTAGGTTAGTTTTTATTTTAATTGAACCCGGTAGATGATGTTACGAACGGGTTGTAGGCTTATTGGGACAGAAGGTACTGGGACAACGTACTGGGAAGACATTTATCGGCAATATATGTAGGTTATTTGTTATCTTAATTGGACCTGGTAGGTGATGCTGCGAACGGGTTCAAAGCATATTTTAAAATATTTCTCACATACCAACTGGGTATATGTTTGAGTGAGTCTCTGGATAGTTGGGATTCACAATTTGAAACGGTAGGTAACGCTGCAATCGGGTTTTGAGATGAATTTAGATTTTTCTCGTTTAAAAGTACAATCGAAACCGGTAATAACCGATTTGGTGCAGACGAAGTCGCACGGGTCAGCTAGTTAATATATAAAAACCCTATATATCAATGCATACATATTATTAATTGACAATTGGTGTCCAGCTCTGAGCCGTGTGGTAGATTTAAAACTGAATGACAAACAAACAGATGAGCTCAAATCGTATATATATAT
>MU158819.1:409897-452222 GCA_015888305.1 Antheraea pernyi
TTGCCACCCTTTGGGGGAAGGGTTAGGGGAGGGAGAGGGAGAGGAGAGAGGAGTGGGGAGGGGAGGTGGGTCTCCGGCGCTCTCACTGACCGAACGAAACGCAACAATGGAAGCACTGTTACTTCACGTGGGTTTTCTATGAGAGGGTGGTACTACCCCGGACGAGCCGACCCATTCATGCTGAAACCAGTAATAGTTTCAGCAGGCTCTACCACCATGAAACTTTATTATTAGATTATTATTTTAGAAACCATTATTAGAAACTATTAACATTCGTGTGGTTTACAAATCTGTTGGCACTCCGAACAATAAGTACATACATTTTAAAACAGTTTGTTAATTAATTAAGCACATGATAGGCTACACAATCTCAATATTAGATGTACACAGGCCCCTACTACGGGTTGCTAATCTAACGCAAGTCGCGCAAGCGGAATACGACCGGTCACGCTTACTATCATGGCATGACTCGAAATTATAAATGTATCTTCTGTCAAAAATACTGTTCAACGCGCTTAAAGAAGGTTTCACTTCAAAAATATTTTAAACATTTCATTAATTAAACGCATAACACGAGATAATGTAGTCTAAAAAATTTGTAGCTCCTGTAACACTGGCTTGCCATCATTATAATACATGGCATGGCGGCGTGCATCCGTTTTGCACCGACATCTTTCACTCGGACGTGCGTGTTGAATGAAAAATATATGAAATGTGTCCTCTATTACGTAAGGAATGCGAACGCAATGTCCAGTGCTCTTATTCTGCCTCGGTATCACTTTCTTTTATATAATGGCTTCGTAAACATAAAATTATGTTACTATTTCTATTCTGAAAGAGATTCAACGGTCTGGGCCAAGGTCTTCGTTCGATGTTTATTCTTGTTATCATCATATTAAATTAAACAAAATAAGGTAACCAAACAAGTTACCCTCTACCAGTATTTTAGGTCTTTGGCTTCACCATCATGTAAAAGATTCACTGCATGGCCTGATTTTCTCGAATGAAGATATGGGCATAATCATCACGCCAGCCTACAACGTATTGGCGGTTTCAAACTCTGAGAAATTCACAGTCCTATATTTTTCATAAATTTGGTTACTCGTCAGTCGATAATGTTACCAATATAAATTGGAAAATGTATGCAATAAATTAATTTATACATGCCGGAGTACAAACTTATGGACATCGGAAAGAATTAATTATACTATTAATTTTATAATAATAGTAATTATTATTATTAATTTTATATTTATAAAGAATAATTGGAAGATGCAGTGAAGAATTAGACTGCTGTCACTATTGTCTAGTAATCCATTTTTACTCTAATATATTGGAGTCTAACTTATCTATTTACATCTTTAAGCCCAGTGAAAAGAATTTACGATTTTGGGATGTAAGGGGTGTCGAATAGCATCGAAGACTTGAGACATCCAAGCCAACCTCACCTGCACGTGGTGCACCCTGCTGAATAACGAATGAGGCAATGGCGGAAGCGGGGTGGTAGGGTTCTACAGCCTGACTGGGTTGCAACCACCATGTATATGGCGAAAAAGCCCGTCATAGTGATTCGCTTCTGCGGGTCGTGTTTCAGGATCAGCCTGTGTATATCCAGCTTTTCGCAGGCCGGCATGACAGCGGCGACCGGCGACGGACAGTGTGTCACTCGGTGGTCGATATTGTTTTTGGATTGTACTGTGCTTACCATCAGGTACAGTGCAGTCATTTTGCTGTGCTACAATAAATAAAAAAAAGCTGTTTTTTTTTTTAATTTCCAATGAATGTTGAAAGTAATCTTTGATTCCATTATTCCTTGTTTGTAAGATCTTCATACATCATTACGTTTTTCTTTTGTTATTGTAACAAGACATTAGTATTGTGTAGTGTACCTGGTGGTATGCGACGTGAAAGAGTTACTGTGACGGGTTTATTCCTATAGTGGATCCACTTAGCTATTGGAGTTTGTGAGCCTGGACGTACGGGGTAATTTCCGGTACTACTGATCCGATTTTAAAAACTTTTGCACTGTGAGTAAGGTAAATTATCTTTGCGTGCTATAGAATTTTTTTTCAATAATTAATTCGCATTTTTTTTTATGTCATAACTGGCAGTCGAACTTGTGGGTCACCTGATATTAAGTGATCACCACCGTCCATGGACACTAACAACACCGGAGAAGTCGAAAGTGCGTTGCCAGTCTGTGTTTGGGGGAAAGGGAGTGAGGGGGGAGAGGAGAGGGGAAGGGAGGTGGTCCTCCGGCGCTCTCACTGACCGAACGAAACGCAACAATGGCAAACACTGTTACTTCAAGTCGGTTTTCTATGAGAGGGTGGCACTACCCCGGGCGAGCCGACCAATTCATGCTGAAACCAATAATAGCTTCAGCGTGGCTCTACCACTGCCAAAAAATTAATCCCCATGACTGTAATTGATGTCGCCAAAATTTTTATAAAATGACGTGCGTTGCCTTAACTATTTTAAATAAAGGAACGAATTCTATATCAAAAGTATAAATGACTTAATTTATTTTTTTAAAGATTTTCTGCGTTTGGAAATATAATTGAAACCAATGATGTTATAACCAATTTTTAGTTATACTAAAATCATCATTTTATTGTATTATTGACTGAAACCGGTAATAACCGATTTGACGTAGACGAAGTTGCACGGGTTAGCTAGTATAATATTCATGTTTAATAATTTATTATAGAATGGTTTATAAATATAAAGTACCCGGATTTGATAGTTGGTATGGAGGTAATTAAAACTTTTATTTCATAGCGACATCAAGCGCTGTTAATAAAAGATACGTGACCGTAATTACAATGGATATGAGGATGAAAGTGCTAGAGGATATTAATTTATTAATAAGGTCACTAGACTTCTATTTTAAATAGAATAATTATTATAACTCAATATATTTGAGTACTTTCTGTCTTAATAAGGCATCGTGTAGCAATAACTACAACTGTTTTAATATTTCTAAATAAATAATGACGGGCGAAATTCTAAAAGTAAATCTATACATCTAATAAGAATGAAAATCTTACGTGTCTCTACTTTTTTTGTGAAAAAATGTTGCATTTGTCCAGACATAAGTAATAAAATACAATCATTTTTGGATATTTCTTTCTGTCTATCCGTCCGTCAGTTTGTTTGGACACCGTACAGGTGTTATTACAAAAACAAACGGAACACGAGTTTAACACGAATTTTGCTAAGCAGTGCCTCCTAATGTTAGATGATATTTACATTTAATTGATGTTCGCTGTGAACAAGGGTAAGATACTCTTTTCAAATCAAACATTTTTAAAGCAAGTATTCAACGCGTGTGTAACTTTTTTATAATAATACGGCCGCTTTTAGCGACGTATGTTTTCTTGTCGTACAGAAGTACGGTAAACGATGTGCTGCATATGTCCAAGAGAGGGGTAATAAACTGATAACATTATATACACAAGAAATTTGTAAGCAAACTATATTTTTGGTTTCAGTTTTGTAGGTACATAAAGCATATCGACCGGGTAATAAACAAACAGACAAAGCCGCAGGTATCAGTTAGTCAACAATAAACATTGTTGTGAATGTCTATACTATTTGGATTCCTATATGAATAGAGATTAATGTACATTAATTCTAAACATCTGGGAGTATTCATTATAAAGTACTGGATATTTCATGGGACCGTTTACAAGGATCCCAAACTCAGCTGAAAATTTCATGTTTATACTTAGCATTCTTGTTTTTTATTAAATTATTATTAAATATAAGATAATGTAATTTTGTCTTAATTATCTATTCATTTCCCGTTGATTTGCAAATCAAGGGTGTAAGGGGTGTCGAATAACATCTAAGACTTGAGACATCCAAGCCAACCTCACCTGCACGTGGTGCACCCTGCTGAATAACGAACGAGGCAATGGCAAAAGCGGGGTGTTAGGGTTTTACAGCCTGACTGGGTCGCAACCATACATACATGGTGTATATGGCGAAAAAGCCCGTCATAGTGATTCGCTTTTGCGGGTCACGTTTCGGGACCAGCTTGTGCATATCCAGCTTTTCGCAGGCCGGCATGACAGCGGTGACCGGCGATAGATCGTGTATCACTCGGTAGTCGCCGTTGTTTTTGGATTGTACTGCCAGGCACACCAGGTACCATCAGGCACAATGCAGTCATTTTGCCGTGCTACTATAAAAAAAACATATTACTACTTAATACAAATAAACTTGTTGACAAAAGTAAAAACAATACGATGGAAACCCATAAAAAATTTATATATATATAACGTAAGAATAGCTTATAAGCATTGAATTTCGATTATCATATATTAGCCGACCCGTGCCCACTTCGTTGGGCGGTAATAGGCATTATCAAGCTACAACTTTTTTCTATAACTCAATCATATATCTCTTATAGTTAAGGCAGCGTTCGTAAGAAACGTTTTCGTTCGACCATTTTTTCTACGACTCCCCAGATATTACCCCCTACAACCTCACAAACTTTACCTCTTTATAATATTATTATAGATAATATAATTAATTAATAGCTTCTGCCCGCGACTTCGTATCCGTGGAATAGTTATTTTGGGCTAAGATGCAGCGGAAGCTCTCAAAAGGAAAAAAAACCCTGATTTTAAAACATTTTTCATCGTTCTCCTGTTGGTTTTAGCGTGATGATATATATGCCTATGACACTCACAAATAAAGTGGCTTTCTATTGGTAAATGCGTTTTCAAAATCGGTTTACTAGTTCCTGAGATTACCCCCTACAACGTCACAAACTCACAAACTTTACCTCTTTATGGTATTAGTATTAATAGTATAGATATTAAATACAAGCTTTTTCATGAATAAAGAATAATGACAAAATAATTTCTGTAATAGTTCAACAGATTTCAGATAAATCTGCAAAAAAATATCTTGTTTATTTGAAGCAAAACAGCAGTAAATAAAAGCAGCATAACTCCGTTAAAAATCTGACTTTGCTGGCGAGATAATTTCCCTTTTCTTGACCAACGCTTTGTTTATTTAAACTCCATATTACATTGATAATTAAAGGGATATCCACGTCTCAACTTAGGCAACAAAGTGATAGTTTTCCAACACAATGTCTCTGACAAATTAAAATGTACCGCAGGCTTACAATCGCACATGTATCGCCGAAGATAGTGCCATTGCGCATTCTGATACCACGTCACGTATTAATGCTCGTATATAAACCAAGCCCTGAACTACCTTAGCATACATTGTGATCGTTTATCAGACGGCAGCAAGTCGCCTCTGCCGTCAAAAAAACAATTAATTAATATATAAGTGAAAAATTATATAGTGAAAAATGGCTAAAGTCATAGTGCTCTTATCGTTAGTGGCTCTTGCGAGTGCCGATTCGTATTCGGCTTCGAGATTAGTAAGGAACATTTACAAAGAATGCCTCAGTCAATATTCCGTGGAATGTGTAAAACCCAGGACCCTGCAGTGGATTTCATCAGTTGCAAACGATGACGAGATTAAAATTACGGACGACCTTACGATTGTGAAGACCGCAACGCTGGAAGACGATGAAACTGCTGACCCTAGGCTAGCAAAAGATCCAGCTTATGAGGTCTTTGATAAAGTGGACCGTTTCCTTCAAACGCATACACTCAAAGTGAAAGTTCCCGAAGAGATTACAAAGAGCGCTGCTTCTGAATACGTGCCAAGGTCTCTTCTCGTTGACCTCCCATCAGAGTTGGATATGCCTTTGGATGGTGAAGATAACGCTGAAGTTTTCGAAGGCAGGAGGAAGAAGATCAAGCTCCCCAAGCCCTTGAGGATCAAGAGCAGTCAGTATATTATACAAATGCCGTCGAAATTTAATTTACACTAACATAAATAATGATAAATTTTATTTTTCAGAACACGGTTTCATCAAGAAGGTGCTGCTACCCTTCCTCCTTGGTCTGAAATTCAAGGCTTCCGTTCTTGTCCCATTGGCTCTTGCTCTTATCGCCCTCAAGACATGGAAAGCCTTGACACTTGGCCTTATCTCGTTGGTTTTATCTGGTATGTATTCATTATAAAAAAATTAGCAATAAGTATAATTCTTAGATTACATTTTAATATTATTTTTCTTTCTATAGGTGCCATGGTTATCTTCAAATTCACAAAACCTAAGGTCGTGAACTATGAAGTTATTCACTACCCACAACATCATGTTGAACACCATGTAGACCATCACGCCCCAGGCTGGGATTCCCACGGACCCTACCAAGCTAGATCCTATGAAGATGCCCACGAAATCGCATACTCTGGACAAATTTAAAATGCAAAAGAATAGTATTAACACGACGGACCTCTGACTAATTTATTTAAATTATTTATTTATTTAATTCTACACTGTAAATAAATCTGTATAAAGTAAGTTTCAAATTTTATGACGAGTTTATTTATTGAAAATCCTACTTGAAAACAACCACTTCATCGTTACTGTACTTAGAAATTGTATATTGATTAGTATTTCTAACATTATTTTCATAAACACTATTATTTCGTTGATCCTTGATATAACCATTAGCCGCAACGTCACTCCTATTATGAACATTATTAGAATGAATATCACTGTTAATGTTTTGTAAAGGCAATCTTTCAACGAAATTTTGTTCATTTTGAGCAGATATATTTTTGGTAACTGATAATTCTCCATAGATTTCACTACTCTCTATATGTCCTAAAATATCATTAAAACCATTTCCTTCTTCGTTTCTCTCAAACTCCCTGTTATTTTTTTGATCATTCACAATAACATCTACTGTGAATTTTTCAACGTTCATATTATCTATATTGTAGTCCGGTTGTTTGTAGACATTCCTTGATGTGTTAGAGGCGTGAATTTTTTCTTCAATTCGTTTCAAATGCAAATTTATTTTTTCTTGTTTCTCTTTTGTACTTTCATTTGATTCTAAATTCAACACCGCGCTCGGCGCACGTGCTCTGTTTGGCAGCATAGCTTGATGGGTGAACGATTTGTAAAAGTTTGATTTCATCAATGGATTCAGTTTATAGAGATCAATTAAAACGTTAAAATTATCTATATTAGCTCTTTTAAATCGGTCTCTATGCATTTCTGCATTTGTATAGATGATCTGTAATCATAAAAATGTGTTATTGGATATAAATTGAATGAAGCACGTGGATCAGTTAAACACTACCTGTACATTTTTATAGGTTTCTTCGCACTGAACTAGACATGTCTAATAACATTACAAGGAATGCGTGACCTCATACATTATATGTTTTTCTACTTTTGTTGGTCGGATCGAAAGCAGTATTTGAATTTAAGAAAATCATAGATAGTTTTTTATGTGGTGAAAATACATCAATGACATATAGATAAGTAGTCCATCTGATATTTACTACAATTACAGTTTCCAAGTAATCGTTACTACCACATTACTAGAAACAACTACTAGCGGCACAGTAAGGCATGTTAGGTTTCTAAGCATTGTACAATCCAAAAACAATGGCGACCACCGAGAGACATACTATCCATCGCCGGTCGCCGCTGTCATGCCGTTTACTTAGTATGCATATATGTATATATATCGAGCGAGATAATAGGAACCTCTATAAGACTGGGTTGTGACTACAATACAGATATTGATAGATCTCTTTTGAGATATCACGTTTCGGAAACAGCCTATGTATATTCAAGAATTAAGGGGCTTGCAGATCGTCATGCAAGCGGCGACAATCGGATGATTGTTGAGTTTTGCAGTGATTGCAGTTCTTTTTAAATGACATCGTGTTTACCGTCAAGTAAAGTGCAGTTACTTTGTCGTACTGAAAGCAAAAAAACTTAAAATTAAGTGTAAACAGGATTGCATTTATTTATTTATCATAAAGAATCAAGAACACTCATATAAAAATAAGCTAAAACATACATGCAAATACTTAAAATTATTTATGTCACTAATTATAATTGATTACAGCATTTATCAACATAAAATACAATGCGGAAGACAGTAAAAGTAGAAGATATAATTATGAAAATATTAATCCTATCCTAGTCGTTACTGTGTGCCAAAAAAAAGTCGATATCCAAACAAAAATTCTGTCCAAGGCACCGACCGCTCTTACTTTCAATTTTAAGAGTCCTCCATCGAACTTAAAATTTTCCCATCTAAATAACATAGAAACAAATTCCTAACTTCACAAAAAATAACATTGTAACAACAAGAAAATCTGTTGAGAATCAGACAAGAAAACATGTATCAGGCAACAGCCCAAGCCGAGGTGTGCGTGCACCCTTGTGTATGTTACCTAAAACCCAAATCGGTTGAGTGCCTTAAGCGCCAACCTTAGTAGTCCGGTGAAGCTGTGAAGGCCCTGCCGGGTCAATAGCGTAGTAAGTTCGAGAAAAAAAAAAAGGTCCACAGTATCAAAAGTTATTGTAATTTTAATGACAACGCGACTTAGGTGAGAGAGAAAAGTAGGTTAAGTAAATGGATTTAATATATTTAGCTAATTTTATTAGTCACTGTTTTTGACATCAGGTTTATACTATACTAGCGGGCCCGGCAGACGTTGTCCCGCCCTGATTATAAAAAAAATCCTGTACAAATTATATAACAAAACGTTCCTCGTAAATCACTTCATCCACTGGTGAAAACCGCATAAAGATCTGTTCAGTAGTTTTTGAGTTTATCGCGAACAGACAGACAGACAGACGCGGTAGGGGACAATGATTTTCTCCATGTATTAATAGTACATGTGTTATATTAAAAACAATAAAACCGACTTCCTTACCAGTATAATTGAAACAACAACACAACATTGCGATTCGTAATGCATTACTCGCATAAATTGCTACCGTCTTGTTGACTTTTCACACATCTTTTATGTGTAGAGTTTACAAATCAGAAACTGCTAGTACAAACAAGCGGGTTTAAATTATGCAAGAAATTTGCAATCGCTTTAAACCAATACAGTTATTTGAGTTTGATTGTTGTTTTAATAACATTTCATTTAACCAACATTCTGGTTACAGCTGTTAATACTGTAATGTAACTGTAATGATACTAGCTTTAGCTCGCGGCATCGCCCGCATTTGTTTTTTTTTCTTCGTAATGACTACGCTATTGAGGTCTTAACAGCTTCACCGGACTACTAAGGCGAACGCTTAAGGCACTCAGGCGACTTTATTTTGACAACTAACTCAAGGATGCACGGCACACCGCGGCTTTGGCTGTTGCCTGTGCTGGGACGCAGCTGCCGATGCCTTACGGCGACTTTAACCGACTAAAACTCCACGCCAAACCGTACGCCGCACTATGGGAGTGTCACGGGGGAGCGTGAGCAAGCTCCGCGACACCCCCGGCGGCAGGCGCTTTCACGCCACACCCGGCTGAGGCAGCCCGGATGCGAGAGTGCCTCCCAGCCCGCCGAACCAGTGCAATGGGAAGTCGGGGCCCCCCGGGTTCAGCCAGCAACAGAGTGGAAAACCGCTCCATCGCCGCTCCACTATCCGCCATAGCCTTCCCTAGGTTCACTCCGTCCATGTGAGCTAACCTAAGCTAAGCTAACTATTCATACATATATGAGTTGTTGAAACATATATGTGTACCAAGCATACATAACTCAATAACTCTTATATATATTTCGTATCGGATAATATTCTAAACTATTTTAGTTTTATAAGGGAAAAAAGATAAAACCCTTCCACTTGCATGTGTAAGCGTGTATGCGTGCACGTGTGTGGAGTTGATATGTGTAATGTTGTCGCAGTGATGTAAGATTTTGTGTCACTGTATCGTGCGAGCAGCGTACTCAAGGGCTCCACGCCGAGGGAACGGATCTAGGCTTGAGCAGCGGCCGAGGGGGGCCTAGTCTGGTGGCCCGCATTTGTGGATAATATGCCCGTAGGACGTTGTCCCGCCCTGATTTATTATCAAGCTTTACAAATTATATACCTAAACCTTCTTCTTGAATCACTTTATCTACCGGTGAAAGTCGCGTGAAAATCCGTTCAGTAGTTATTGAGTTTATCACGAACAGAGAGACAGACAGATGTGGCAGAGGGCTTTGTGTTATAATGTGTAGTGATAAATACACTTATATTTTAACCATTTGCGAAATTTCATTCCCTTAGTGTATAAAATAGGGGATGAAATTTTTAATTGTTAATTTAATTCATGGACAAAAATTTTAGGACAAATAATTACTTGACTTCACTGATATACTTGATTTTATATCTTATCTTTTAAGATCTTGATACCTTAAAAATCTCAATAAAATTATCAATTAAAATTTTCTGCCCCTATTATCTTCTTCCATATACATACAATAAGAAGTTACATCTAACGTGTCTGTACTTTTTCGAATTACGTGAAAAAAGTTTATTTATTTATTTATTTTAGGATCGTCAACATGACAATACATTAGTGAGTATACAAAAAGTAGGACTATTGTAACACATTATAAAATTAGTCATATTTACAGACAACCACGGCATGCTCCAACAATAAATTAAATATTAATAAAACAAAAGATTAAACTATTTTACATAAAAAAAAAAATTACATGATAATACAAAAACGAGGAGATTGAAACAGAAAGAGAAATATAGGAAATACTGAAAAAAATAAATTATAACTGTATTTTGTGAAGAGACTGATATGTCTCTATCGTTGTTTTGAAATGATTTCGTTTAGTTGAGAAAATGTCGCATGTTTTATGGAGTGAGTTATATGACCTAGATATCCTGTTGCCCGGAGAGTAAAAGCCTAAATTAGTACATGAATATAAAATGGAACGTATTTATTAGATCTCGGAAGCTTAGTAGGAATATTAAGTTGAAGTTGTTGCAGGTCAAGGAATAAAATATGTTTCAATCATTTTTAGAATGTTTTTTTTTACATGAACATGCATCACTGCTAAAGTACTGGGTTCATAAATAATAAAGCATATCTTAGAGAATAACATAGTCTTTGTTACATTCAAATCGGTCCATTCTATCAAAAGTTATTGTAATTTTAATCACGACGCGGCGTAAGTACGAGATAAAAGTAGCAATCTATACTTAACTAACAGGCCTGGCGAACGTTATCCTACCTTGATAATAAAAAAAAACTCCTTAAACTCAACTGTAGCGTCACATGCTGTGTCTAATTGTGAATTTAAACCATTCTCGGATCTACTAGAACACGCACATAAAATATCATTAGAATCGGTCCAGCCGTTTGGGAGGAGTACAGTGATATACACACGTATAGAAGAAGTTTATATATAATTTTTTTTTTTTTCGAACTGATTACGCTATTGACCAAGCAAGGTCTTAACAGCTTCACCGGACTACTTTATATATAAAGATATTATAAACTAAAGGGTTTGTTTGGTTGAACGCGCTTATCTTGGGAACTATTGGTCCGATTTGAAAAATTCTTTCAGTGTTATATAGCTCATTTATCAAGGAAGGCGGTAAGATAAGACAAAGATAAAGCGGGCAAAAATTACCTAGTTTTATATATAGAAGTAAATCATATATTAACTTCCTTTTGGTTTATCCTATTTCGGAATTAGCTAGGTCAGTTGTAGAGAAGTCATCTTCTCACACATTTAGATAACGTAAACTAAATTTTGATAAGGTAACAAATACAAATTCGCATCAAGAAAGTACAATAAAGTAGTAGTGTAATATAATAAAGTGTATACTCAAATATATATTTAGACCATTCATTGTAAATTTGTTTAAAAAAAGAGAGAAATGTCATGCCTTAGTATCTCCAGACTTAATCAATTTCTAGAATCTATACATAAATTATAAACGAGAATGTCAGTTTGTCTTTGCTTGTTCATGACTTATGCTTTTACGTCCTATCGGAAACGTCTCAACTTAAGAAGGTAATAAGGTACCTCTTATGCAGTTAAAATACCTTTAAGCCGCAATGAAGAGCTAGTTTTTTATATATTATAGGGGGGTAATTGACCACCGCCGTCCATAGACACTAGCAACACCAGGGGAGTCGCAAGTGCGTTGCCGGCCTTTTAAAGAAGTGTACGCAAGTTACTTGAAGGCTTGTAAGTCGTAATTGTTTGGAAACGCTGCCGCTGGGAGTCGATTCCACAGGGTGAAGTACGAGGCAGAAATGACCTTGAAAACGTCACCGTGGAAGACCTCCACCCATCCAGGTGGTGTGGATGAAATTTCAGTTTCAGGCGGGTGGTAAGATAATGGAATGTAGAGGTAGGGATAACTCCAAACAACTCCTCTGAACATTCTCCGTGGTAAATGCTAGTATTCTATAATTTAAGGACTTCTGTTTAACTGTTCATTTTTTTTTATTTGGTTCACTAACTATCATTCAAACAATAATTTCCCATACATTACAGTTTGGGTGCGAAATATTAAAAAAGTGAACACAGTTTGCTTAAAAAATAAAAATAAACATTAATAGCTTGGAATAAAATTTCTAGTTTTAATTTAAATGCACTATTAAAAAAAACGTTATAGAGATAAAAAAAAACGAAGCACGGCTAATATCAACACAATAATCTACAGTAATCTATAGAGTAAAGAATACACATAATTTATACGGTAACATCTAAATGCTGTGATGCTTTCACCCCATTGATACTATTTCTTTCTATAAAAGGGTAGTTCATAACCATAATATGATTCAAATCCATAACTATAATCCCAGTTTATATAATGCCACGGTTTCGGTACCGGAGCATGCCCACTTGAATTCCAAAATCTATTGTCTAAGTATTCACATTTTTGCCAGCCCATGTAAGCGGAATACAGGAAATCGAGCACTGGATGTGTATCTAACACGGTGAAATAACCAATTATATCGACGGAACGAAGTTTTAGAGTGATGGCGGAAAGGCCGATGAGGCCATCGTAACGCCAGCCGTATCCTTCGAGTGAGCGATGCCACGCCGCGCCTGATTCTATACCGAATTTCGCCCAGTAAGCGTCCACGCAGTGAAACCAGCCCCAATCAGTCTGAAATTATCACACCAATAAAACAATTAATTAAACATGATATAATAAATGCTCATATTAAACAATAACACACAAAAGATCACATAAAATTACAATTACTTTTGATAGAGTGAACCCATTTTAATGACATTAAGAATAAATGTTACTCCAGGATATGCTTTATGATTTGGTGAGGTTTTATCGTGAACACAGTACTTTAACAGTGATGCGTGTTCAAACAAACAGGCAGACAAACAGATATAGACAGATTTGTAGGTGGTAGAGCCACGCTGAAGCTATTACTGGTTTCAGCTTCTTCCCTTCCTCTCCCTCCAAACATAGGCTGGCAACGCACTTGCGACTCTCCTCATGTTGCAAGTGTCTATGGACGGTGGATCACTTAACATCAGGTGACCCATCTATTCGTTTGCCTCCTATGATATAAAAAAAAAGATAGATTTCTAAAAATGATTGAAATGTATTTTATTACTTCCAATACAGGATACGGCATTCCATTCACCTCTGGACTGACCAAAAACCATACAGATTTAAGCTCTTCAAACGAGTGTATATCTCATGAGGTACAGGCCAACAGGCTGTTAGCAGCATAAGCTTAAAAAATACCTCATTTATTACAAAATTTTGAATAATGAGTGATGTATTTTAAAATCATAATTTTTATGTAAAATATATTTTTAAATTATTTTTTCACTTGCAGGAACGTTTTTGATGAAAATTATAATTTACGATGTCGTGAAATTAAAAAATATACATTTAAAACGTTATCCGCCTATAATTTTGAAATTTAGGTCTTAAAAAATCAGTCGAGGGGTTAACATAGAGGGAGTAGTACGACAGCTCCTGCTCCCCGGCCTATAGGTGATTGAAGGCACCATGGGGCTTTAGTGCAAGTCGGACATACCCCACCCTCAGCTGCTCGGGTAGGGTGGGAATCAGTAGGAATTCCCCATGTTAAAAAAAGGGGTTAACATAGAGTCAGTCAGGTTCTTTAACAGTCTTGGACAAACCTTACCTTTGGACAAATTGGACGATGCTTCCTGGTTCGTATGACATATTTAAACCACGGCATTGGGTGACGTTTCCAGGCCAACATATACTGGTAACCGACAATGATAGCTAATTCGCCAGATCTTGGAGTTGAAGACGAATATTCAAACCTGAAATTATAAGGTTCAAAATAATTGAAGTGAAAACTTATTTAACAGCGATGAGCGATTTAAAAAAAAAACGATTATTTAGTAGAGGACAAAATTTATGGGTTCGCATCACCGCTGGCCTTGCCAGCCTACCGACACGTGGTATAGCGGCGTGTGTACGTATAATAAGAATATTTTTTACGCCCGCGTAACCACAGATCACACCGCCGTGATCTGGGGGTAAATTTCGTTCCCGCACACCAGACTAGGCCCCCCTCGGCAGCTGCTCAAGCCTAGGTCCAATCCCTCGGCGTGGAGCCCTTGAGTACGCTGCTCGCGCGATACAGTGACACAAAATCTTACATCACTGCGACAACATTACACATATCACCTCCACACACGTGCACGCACATATGCTTACACATGGAAGTGGAAGGGTTTTATTTTTTCCCTTATGAAACTAAAATAGTTTAGAAAAAATTATCCGACACAAAATACATATAAGAGTTGTTGAATTATGTATGCTTGGTACACATATATGTTTCAATAAGTCATATAAGTATGTATATATAGCTTAGCTTAGATAGGTTGCAAATTGCATGAGTCAGGCAACAGCCCAAGCCGAGGTGTGCCGTGCATCCTTGAGCTAATTGTCAAAAAAATCGGCTGAGTGCATTAAGCGCTCGCCTTAGTAGTGCGGTGAAGCTGTTAAGACCTTGCTAGGTCAATAGCGTAGTCAGTTCGAATTGTCGATATTTTTTATTGAACTTATGCAGCGCAATATATTTTTTATGAATTAAATTATATATATATAAATGTCAATAGATGAAACAGACCAATGTGAATAAAATCAATTTACAAATTATGAAATTTAAATCATTAAAACTATAATGAACTTCAAAAAAGTAGACTATTATTCCATTTGCGGGGTGGTAGGGTTTTACAGCCTGACTGGGTCGCAACCACCATGTATATGGCGAAAAAGTCCCTCATAGTGATTCGCTTCTGCGGGTCGCGTTTCGGGATCAGCCTGTGCATATCCAGCTAATCGCAGGCCGGCACGACAGCGGCGGTCGGCGATGGATAGGGTGTCACCCGGTGGTCGCCATTGTTTTTCAATTGTACTGTGCTTACCATCAGATATAGTGCAGTCATTTTGTCGTGCTACAATAAAAAAAAGAGTTTTTATTTCCATCGGCAGTTCCGATGAGTGCTCCGGCTTTTTTTTAAAGTATGTACTTATGTAGGTGTATATAATGTAATATAAATTCAAGTTCTTCAAACATGGATTCTTTAACCCGTAGAATACAATATTACAACTAAGTATCTATAAATATTTTTCGACTGAATAAAGAAAGAGAAAAAGTATCATGATACAAAAGTCCGTGTAGGTTCGGATTACAAATATTATAGTATCTATTTCTTAACAATATATATGTATTTTCTATACATATAATAAGAAGGTAGATCTAACGTGTCTGTACTTTTTAGATTCTAGTGTCTTGGAATAAGTAATAACATACGTTTCAATCATTTTTTTGAAATGTCTGTCTGTCTGTCTATCTGTCTGTCTGTCTGTTTCTTTAAATACACATTACTACTAAAATACTGTGTTCATGATAAAACAAAAATCAATAAAATCAATAAAATCAAAAATCAAAAATCATAAAGCATATCCTCGTGTAGCATTCAGTCTTGGTTTCATTAAAATCGGTTCACACTATCAAAAGTTATTGTAATTTTAATTAGAAATAAATGTATATTTTTGTAAAGAGTGACAAAAAAATTATAAAAATACTGATATCTGGAGGTGCTGATATTAACATGCGTCACTCTTAATCCAAATTTATTATATTTTATTTTCTGTTTTTTAGTTGGATTTTTTATGAAAGCGTGTTTTTTTAGTTTTTTTGAACTATTATTTATTTTTCATTTTTTAGTTACATTTTTTAAACTTTTTTTTTCGGATTATTGCATTGTCATCGACCTTTGACAGGTGTGCAAAGTTTGAATTAAACCTGATCGTTCAAAGTAGGACAAAATCGAGCTCAAAGGGGTCGGTTACAAACATACAGGTGAAGCTAATAAAAGTGTGATAAAAAGAAGATAAGTAAATGGACTTATTACGTTCAGATGATTTATTAGTCATTGTTTTTTTTACATTAGGTTCCACGCGGACGGAGTCGCGGGCACAGTTAGTTTTTAATAATAATTAAATTAATCAGAACCTTAGTTCATCCATACTAATACCTACCAGCCAGAGCTACCACGTAAACAAATGACGGCTCCTGACAGTGTATACCAGTTTCCCATAAATGGGTATGTCGCTGCCCACACTGAGAGATCATAAATGACAGGCAGTGGGTGTGATACGTTCACTTGATGCGGCCGAAGATACTGAAAAAAAACATTGAAAGTGACTCTCCTAATATGCGACGACGTGCGTTTCTAATCTTTTTTAGTATTTCATTATTAGCGCTTTTAGGAGATTTAATAATGGCTAGATAAGTTTTAAATAATTTCTAGAAAATAAATACTACACCAGCATTCCTTCTTGATACGGTAAATAAAGAGTGATAAAAGTAGTAAAAGCAGACCGATTGGACGCGTATCGATAATTATAAACAATGTCCATTGACAGATAAATGAATATTAACGGAAATAAAATTATAAGCAACGTCATACGATTGGTAAATTCAACAAAAATTTCTAAAATAATCTTGTTGTTCTTTATTATTTTTAGGGTAACTATATATTATATAGCGTACTATATAGGGTAACTAGGGTTATTATTACAATTAAAAAATATCGCTACTGTTGATATGTGACGTAGGCTGAAAAAATTACTCTAATTTTATCTATACTAATATTATAAAACTGAAGAGTGTGTTTGCTTGAACGCGCTAATCTCAGGAACTATTAAAAAAATCAACGTTAGCTCATTTATTATATATCATCACGCTAAGAGTAATAAAAGCGGAGCACCAATTAAGAATGTTTCTAAATCGGAGTTTTTTTAGGGTTAGCCCAAAGCAACTATTCCACGCGGACGTAGACGCGGACAGAAGCTAGTTCATTCTATAAAAATTTAAACATTTGATCCTCGACCTCCACTTACTCTTTATACTTCGTCTTAAGAAGTCACTCTAATTCGCAAGACGGCTTTGATTCTGATTTTGGGATCTATTCACATCTTTGTGTAATCCATAAAATACAAAAAAAATTATGTACAAAAAAGAAGTTTGCAATTTTGTAAGAATTAAGAATTTTTGAAAACATAATTCGGTGTTATTACAAAAAAAGTTAAATACGTACTGAACCCTGGTTTTAAAAAGATGTCATATTCAATGCACCGCGATCGCTGAATGTTCGCGATCTTGCTCTTTTGTGTCGCTTTGGTTACGGTAGGTTAGACTTGTGAAAAAGGATAACGCGAACTTGCCTCGGGCGAGCGCGGTGCATTTATTAAGAAACTTTTTTAAACCAAGTGTTTAATACGTATTTAATTTTTTTATAATAACTCGGATAGAGTCTAAAGCAACTGTTAAAATTCACAACTTACACGCGGATGGTAATGTATCCTCGCCGGTGTCATATACATGGAGCTGTTGTATGTATTGGCATCGTGGTCATACCAAGCCCCTAGTATGTTCTCAAGCGTCTCATCATCCTTATGATCTTTGAGAATTAGTTCAGTGGATGTGGCCGTAGTTAGAATGTGCCGTGTTGTTATGACCGCGCATCCACCGAGTGGAGTGAACCTCTTATATACAGTTGTACAGTAGCATCCAAAATTGTAAGGTTTATCCTGAAAACGATTCTCTTGCTTATATTTCAAATAATTATGGTTCTATTTTAGCATGCTCAAACGTGAATTCTCTCTGAGGAGAAATATAGTATGGTAGATCGGTTTCTTGTACCTCGTTATGCTAGTCGATTAGTTGAATGTTTGTCGCCACGCGTCAGTTGTTATGTTTGTTTTTTACCAGGTGATTGTTTAGACGCTCGCAGTATTTTAGGATATGACACTTTATGGTCACATTTAATACATAAAATAATAATATTAAAACAAATACTAATAAACAACCAAGAAAACCTAAGTTAAAGTTTGTTCTAAGACTTTCTAAAGTATAGCTACAAGTGTGTAAATAAAATAATAAGCCTAAGTGCAATGACCGGTTCCAAAAGCTACAATGAGCGACCCGGAATTAATAATTTTCGAGAGTATAACGGGCAATATACCCTTTTGTTTTGTTCCTAACGTTCCCACGTTCGCTTTCAAATGAAAGTGAAATCACCCGACGGTCATTGACACTGTGCTTTAACATATAAGTGTAGAGGATTGTGTATAATTTTTGTATTTTTTTAGATAATTAGGTCAAATATGATGCACCTATTTTCTTAATTGATTTCTGGCGTTAATCGAGTGCATAGTGTCCTCCAGAAATATTGCTATTGTCTAAACAGTCACCTGGTATATATTATAGGGGGCAAGCTAACAGGCGGGTCCCCTGATAGTAGTGATACCACCGTCCATAGACACTAGCAACACCAGGAGAGTCGCAATTGTGTTGCCAGCCTGTGTTTGGAGGGAGGGGGTTAGTAGAGAGGGGGAAGGGGAGGGGAGGTGGATCTCCGGTGCTCCCAAAACCTTGACGTTGAAAGAGAACCCGTACAAGAATTGACTAAGTTTCTGAACACACTCCTTGGAATAACTTATAACATCATAGTCGGCCCAGACTTCTAATTTACTTCATGCGGAAGTAGCAAAGCATATTTTTTTGCATTATTTTAGCGAACGCCTTTTCCAGACAAATCTTTCAACGTATCCGTTAATGTTATGGCATACACGGAGCGGAAGATTCCCATCTATCCTTATTTAACCACCTTCCTTCTTCTGAAATATTACCTGATTTTGCGGGTCGCGTTTCGGGATCAGCCTGTGCATATGGCCAGCTATGCAGGCCAGCATGGCAGCGGCGACCAGTGATGGATAGTGTGTCACTCGGTGGTTGCCATTGTTTTTGGATTGTACTGTGCTTACCATCAGGTATAGTGAAGTCATTTTTGCTACAATAAAAAAAAAAGCATTGCTCAAATCAACTCACCGCATGTTTAACATTAAACCAAGTACTGGGCTCATTGAACCGTTTCCTTGGTATATCATATCTTTTGTACTGTTTATAAAACGGCGACATACGATACGGTCTTTCCTCTTCTAAATAAAAATTATGTATATAGGCTGCGAAAGGACGCTCCTCGAATCTGTAGTCGGGTGTTTCGTATGCCAGCGGTACTTTATATGATGTTCCATTCACGTATGGAGTTGGCGCTGGCCTGCTACCATAAGGGTAATGCTCATGCGTTTCCATCCAAGGCAAACTATCCGGCATTGTTGGACCATATTGTTGGATAAGTATAATTAAACTGAAAAATATTGTGTAATCTATGCTTTTATACTATACTAGCTGACCCGTGCCCACTTCGTTGGGCGGTAATAGGCATTATCAAGCTACAACTTTTTTCTAGAACATACCCATATATCTCTCATCGTTAAGGCAGTGTTCGTAAGCACGTCGTACGCGTGGAATAGTTATTTTGGGCTAACACGCAGCGGAAGCTCTCAAAAGGAAAAAAAACCCTATTTTAAAACATTCTTCATTGTTGCTCCGCTCCTACTGGTCTTAGCGTGACGATATAAAGCCTATGACATTCACAAATAACGTGGCTTTCTATTGGTAAAAGAATCGGTTTAGTACTGCCTGAGATTACCCCCTACAGCATCACAACGTTACAAACTCACAAACTTTACCTCTTTATAATATTGGTATAGATTTATAAAGCTGAAGAGTTTGTTTACTTTAACGCGCTAATCTCAGGAACTGCTGGTAACTGCTGGTACATTGAGAAGTATTTTTGGCTGAAGATAAATTTATAATATCGCGTCATGACATCTATTTCTATACTAATATTATTAAGAGGTAAAGTTTGTGAGTTTGTGACGTTGTAGGGGGTAATCTCAGGAACTACTGATCCGATTTGGAAAATTGTTTCAGTGTTATATAGCTCATTTATCGGGGAAGGTTATAGTCTACATCACGCTAAGACCAATAGGAGCGGAGCAACAATGAAAAATGTTTACAATCGGTATTTTTTCTTTTTGAGAGCTTCCGCTGCGTCTTAGCCTAAAATAACTATTCCACGCGTACGAAGTCGCGGGCAGAAGCTATTAAGTAATTATATTATCTATACTAATATTATAAAGAGGTAAAGTTTGTGAGGTTGTAGGGGGTAATATCTGGGGAGTCGGAGAAAAAATGGTCGAATGAAAACGTTTCTTACGAACGCTGTCGTAACGATGAGAGATATACGATCGAGTTCTAGAGAAAAGTTGTAGCTTGATAATGCCTATTACCGCCCAACGAAGTGGGCATGGGTCGGTTAATACTACATAAGCATGATCGGCCGTATTGCGCTTACGCGGCTTGTGTCAGTCTAGACATGCGTAGTATAGGGGCCTGTGTAAATGTACCTAATATTGATATTTTGCAGGTCATCGTACGTTTGATTGATTAATAGACTTCATAAAAATATATATAATTATTGCTCCGAGTGCCAATATATATAAAACCACACCAATGTTAATAATTTTGAATTTTGAAATATTTTTTTTTACACATTTATTTAATTTTTTTAACCGTCTTCGAAAAAGGAGGTGGTTTCTACGTTCGATTGTATGTTTTTTTTTTAATGTATGTTAATCGATATCTCCGTCAATTATGAACCGATTTTAATGATTCTTTTTTTTTATTTTAATTGGTTATATTCAGAGGTGATCCCATATAAATGAATATTGAAGAAAATATTCAACCCCTAAGGGGGTGAAATATCGTTTATTTGATTTTCACCCACTTCGTCTCTTTTTACGCAACTTTTTTTTACTCTTTGTACGCAAAACTGACTAAAGACTTTTAAATCCGTTTATGAATTGAAAATTTCTTAATTAACTCATTAATTATTTTTTTTAATAACTTACAAGTAAAAATTATTAAAACACATTGTTATATGAATTACTTTCATATTTAAATAAACGTATGGTTTTCAACACACTATACTTTATATTCTAATTTGTAAAAACAGCCAATAACCAAAATGCATACCTTAAATATGTCGTCATGTTGAATTAAAAACTAACGATAAACTGAGTTAATTGAACTCTTATATTTTCTCCGCTTGAAGCAAATATACAAATTTGTTGCCAGATACGTTCAAATATCTCTTTTTGTTATTTTTTACTACTTTTTATATGACATTAATTGTTTGTTATTACAAGTTACAATGATTATTGATTGTACTAAATAGTTGAGTAAAATTAATACATTTTTTAAGTATTTATCTTTGATCTATCGCAGCGCCACCTGGTGACGAGTAAAATGGTTAGTGTAAAACAATTCCCCATAAAAACACCTAAACGTACCAACTTTCCTATAGATTGGTCAAACGATATACGAGTTTATTAAACCGAAATGTAAATACACCAGCATTCATTTTTTACACATTCATCAACAGCTTCTAAAGAAAAAAGGAATGAAGAAAATTTAATTAGAAACAAAGGAGGAGAAGTTCTTATTGGTTTTCCCACTGCCGATTTATATCATTATATTAATACGTGAAGTCTAAACTTTGTTTCCCTTTTTAACGAAATTGGGCGAACGGATGAACGTGAAATTTTGCATAGTTAAAGTTTATGTGGAGGAGAAGTGCAGAAAGCTATTTATTGTATATAAAATGCATTAGAAGTACATTAAATTAATTAAAACATGCATTACTCACACTAATGCCTCAATTTTACACAACATATGCACACATGTAAATAAAAAAGACATTTTGACATCTGTCAATAAAGGACTTTAAAAAAGGTTATGAAGGAGGTCGCTATGCTCGACTGTATGTATTATTTTACTCTTACGTTCTAATTACTCTTTTTCATTCTATATTCAACAATGATATTAACCCTAATAAAATTCAAACTTAAAAAAATCGATGAACTATGGTCGAATGTCGACCTCTGGGCGCCCACTAGTATAGATAAATGCGAATGGGGTTTTTTGCTTCTTTGTAATATTTTTACGTCATAGCTACTCAACCGATTATAATAAATTTTTTCATACACATTAGCAGAAGTATAAAAAAGGATTTATGGTAAATTTCACCCAGAAAAGAGTACCATACCCGATAGATAGGTTTAATCTAAAATAATGCGAGCGAAGATGCTAGAGCAAAAGCTATTATGTATATAAATTTGTATTATAGATATAAATAAAATTTCGAGATTAATAATTCAATTTCATTATTATACTATTATGCAAAATTTTAAATTAGTTCTTTATTATTTTTCGAGCATATAGATGAGATAGTAATATCCTATGGACACACAGGTAGCGTTAAAATACTTATAATTTTCGTTGTATTAGCATCAAGTTATGGGAATTAAAAAAAAAGACCTTTGATTGTAGAAACAATTGTTTTTTATGTTCAACAGGTACGCTTTGGCCACAATCTCACCTGATGGTAAGTGACGATGAGGCCGACGATGTATCGCGCAATACATACAATACAGTACCATAAAACGTATTCGGAATCAGCTTATATTTATAAAAGATTTAGCAATTTAGAAAAAAGTTCTCCCATTCTTTCTGAATCATTAAGGAGTGTATAATGAAAAAAGATATATTTAAAAATGTTGAGTGTAATTAACATAGTCACGTAAACGAATTCACTACCTGGCAACACGGAACGGTGTTTACTGGACTATTGTTTATTCCAATTGATTCAAATGAGGCATCCTGTAATCAACACACATTTTTTCACAAATATTTGAAAACAAAATAGAAACAACGGTCGATACTTTAATTGATTTATTCTATCGCTAAATAATATTCAAACCTTTAATATGTTTTTTTTTAATATTATAGGAGGCAAACGAACAGGTGGTTCACCTCATGTTTAGTGATCACTACCGTCCATAGACACTTACAACACCAGGGGAGTCGCAAGTGCGTTGCCAGCCTGTGTTTGGGGGAGGAAGGTGGGAAGAGGAGGAGGGAGAAGGGAGGGGGAGAGAGGAGATAGGCATCCGGCGCTCTCACTAATCAAACGAAACGCAACATTGCAAGCACTGTTACTTCACGTCGGTTTTCTATGAGAGGATGGTACTACCCCGGGCGAGCCGACCCACTCATGCTGAAACCAGTAGTAGCTTCAGCGTGGCTCTAGCAACTACAATACCTACAATTCCCGAACTACAGGTTATAATTCAGAAACAGCTTCCTGAATTTTGTCCCGCCATGATATAAAAAGAACTTTGACAAATTATATACCCACACCTTCATCATGAATCATTTTATCTATTGTGTACCGCATGAAACTCCGTTCAATCGTCATTTATCGCGGAATCTGTCGGACAGAAAGACATACAGACATGCCAGAGGACTTTGTTTTATAATGTGTAGTGATGAATGAACACTTTATCGCAATTTTGGATTTTTACACTAGCGAGCTTGTTACCACAAGGCATTTAGTTCCAGCTACCTAGCGGTGTTGTTATCAATCAAAAAGTTTTATCGATAGTGCAGAAATTGAAGAAACAAAAGAAAAAAAAGTATACAAAAAAATAAAGCTTATAACATTGGGGTTTGAAGTTTGGACCATGACGTTAAATAAAAATGGAGTCTTAGATAGTAAATATGCTAAGCCCAAATAGAAGGATTGGCTCGCAAGGCAGCCGCCAAATGAAACTTATAGTTGCGTGGCGACTGATTTTTAACTCGAGGGTAGTAACTAACTAGACAAGCCTAGAACTATTCCTATACCTACCACCACGCTATGGCTACATTATAAGTTTTGCTTCACCCATAGCTCGATATAGTATCGCGAAACAACGTCGATCGACGCAACTTCCAAGCACTCTACCACTTAACAATACTTATTACATTATAAATGTAATTTCATTATCGACTAATATAGTAAGACATTAGGGTTCATATCAATTAATTTAATGTCCCATTGGTAACATCTCAGAAACTATAATGCCTTTAGAAGATTAATTTTCATGAATACTCGGTTATTGTTGACCTACATTCTATATGACATTGATAAACTGCTTTTTTATATCATAGGAGGCTAACGAACAAGTTGGTGACCTGATGTTAAGTGACCACCACCGTACATAGACACCAGTGGAGTCGCAAGTGCGTTGCCAGCCTGTGTTGGGAGAAGGGAGGAAGAGGAAGGGAAGAGGAGGAAGGGGAGGGGAGGTGGGCCTCCGACGCTCTCAATGACCGAACGAAACGCAACAATGCTTGCATTGTTACTTCACGTCGGTTTTCTGTGAGAGGGTGGTACTACCCCGGGCGAGCCGACCCATTCATGCTGAAACCAGTAATAGCTTCAGCGTGGCTCTACCACCTACTCAAACTGCTATTCTATTTTATCGAAGTTTACCACATCATTGTCAGTAGGATACCTACTGCAGGGCCCTAGGCCTCTTCCCGAAGGAACGTATAGGCGTAATCACCACGCCAGCCCATGACGTATTGGCGATTTCAACAGTTCTATGTTTTTTCGCATACAGTGGAACTACTCACGATGTTTTCTATCACTGTCAGCCGATAGTGTTACCAATTTAAATTAGTAAACGTATGCTAATTTGGATTTTTTTGGTACATACCGTTCGAACCCGCGGACATCGAAAATTCCATCGGTCAAACCACTAGGCCACCATGACTATACTATGTGATAGAAGAAACTGGTACTTTATTATTATTCTTAGTTGATATTTACTACAACCGTCTTTAAATCTAATGGCAAAGTATCGCTACATATTTGTACAATAAATAATAGTTTAAAAAAACTAAAAAAACACGTTTTCATAAAAAATCCAACTAAAAAAAAAACAGAAAATAAAATTTAATAAATTTGGATTAAGAATAGTGTAAATTAGAAATAAATGTATATTTTTGTAAAAAAGTGACAAAAAAATTATAAAAATACTGATATCTGTCTGGACTGTTACTATCAGCACCTCCAAATATCAGTATTATTATCATTTTTAGTTTTTTTAACTATTATTTATTTTTCATTTTTTAGTTAATTTTTTTAAAACTTTTTTTTCAGATTATTGCATTGTCATCGACCTTTGACTGGTGTGCAAAGTTTGAATTAAATGTGATCGTTCAAAGTAGGACAAAATCGAGCTCAAAGGGGTCGGTTACAAACATACATACATACAGGTGAAGCTAATAATAGCGTGTTAAAAACAAGCCATTTTTTAAAACGCAACTACTTTAAGCGGACACTATATTCAAAGAATGCCTTAATCTAACCTAAATTAGGGCACAGAAACGCCGTAATGTCTGCATTCCCATAAATGGACTCCGTTGACAAAGAAAGTGGTCGCTGACTGGGTTATTAGGAAAGCGTGTCGCAGCCGTCCGTATTGGGAACCAATTAGGTTTTGTTTGATTTATATTTCCGGTGGATCGAGTGGACGGAATTATACTTGTTAGTAGAGCATAGATTCCTTAGAGACTGAACAAGGTGTGTAACAAGAATTATCATCTCTTCTTCTTTTACTGTAAAGCAGAAGTCGTTTCAAAGCAAAGGTTCATTCGTTCGTTTCATTCATTTACTGCAGTTTATAGCTGTGATTTAATAACATCAATAAGACCATAGTAGAAATAGATAGATAATAGATAGATAGGCGATGGATAGTATGTCTCTCGATGGTCGCCATTGTTTTTGTATTGTACTGTGCTTACCATCAGGCACAGTACAGTCACTTTGCCGAGCTACAATAAAATAAATAAATAAATACCATGTTTCCGACGCCATTTATAAAATGCTATTTCTACTATAAATTAGCTTGAAACACCTCGTGCATCAGTGAGTAATTATAACAATACACTCTCCGAAGTATTACAAAGAGCGTAAATACTAAACTTTATAATGTATTCTGCGTTAAAAATAGGTGTACCCGTATTGGTTCCACTGTCGAACGCTACAGAACTTCTACCTATCTCAGATTGTTATTTGACTTGACTTTAGTTGGTGATGTGAAAAGTTGCGAGTTTTGGATTAACAATGGATTACATGGTAATGCTATAAAATGAAATACATCTATATTAGAGCTAAGGTAATTATATGATATCTATGAAACAATTTATTTGCAGTTAGTAGTCAACTTGGCGGATATTATACAATGACCCGACCAAAGTACTAAGCTGTGAGTTACAAAAGCATTTGTATAAAAATCATCTAGTGCCTATTTAACTTTCTAGAGTAGTTAAATGTTAATGCTCGTGGTAGGATTATATAGAAATTTGGTTACAAAAAATAATTATCAGTTACTCAAGAATTGCAATAATTACTGAGCATCAGAATTACTTAAAGTCCAACTGTTTAATGAAAAATTACTGACTGAAAAACATTTGCTTCATAATTCAAGTCCGCTTTCTAAAATTGTGGTAGTTTCGATACCGTATCGATCGATCATCTTGGGTTCGAATACCACAGTGAGATCGTGCTTACAATAAAAAAAGACGATGTTGTATGCCACAGCTCCGAGTGTTATAGTTTCGATTCAATCATAAATAGGTCAAGTTATTTTAGTCCATAAATTATTATTCTAAGTCTAGGTGTACTTTGACTTCGTGAATGTGATATTTGAATATTATACTGACAAACAAGTATGGAATATTGAATTAAAATTGACTATTGTGGACGGATCCGTTGCCGTTGTACATTTGAATCTGAGAACTAGGTTCAGAGGCTATAAAATATTTACGACAAACAAAGATAGGAGAGAAGAGCAGTGGGTTATATTAACTAATGATGTAGTGTTATAGCCGGAGATTTTTTTTCTGTAATTTACCACGATTTTATTAACTCATTTTCTTGTGTTTTGAGTCTAATTTTGTAATTGATTTTTAACTCACTTCCTGACGATTTAGAGAAAAAGTTGGTTATCTGTAAAGTCGGTTTAAGGACGATAATTTTACGTTATAACGTCATAAGAAAACAATGATGTAAAATTACATACTTTTATGAATTGAATTATTATCACCGAATTATCATTGTTTTGTATAATATAAAGGAGTTAATTGAAAAGTATTATTTTTTATAAATTAACTTTCGTTTTGCACTCGTTAAGTATATTTTTTACTTAAACTATACAGATTTATTACATGCATCACAAACCACACGCTTAGGCCGGCTTGGCTCGGCTCAGGCTGAGCGTGACAATGAATCAGGCGCAGTGCGTGCAACCGAACGGAATCGATTTATAACACATTATCACGTCAAAAGAAGACAAAAGTATGTATATTATATACATACTCAGTTGAAAACAATATTATATGAACTAAAAGTTGTTTTTATTTCATATTATAAACTATACTTTTATGCATATTACCTGTACAAAATAATTACAATGTGTCTGTCACACTGCCAGGCGTCTCGCGACAGCTCACTTTTTTTATTCATGTACATATAAAATGCCTATCCATTTTTTTATTTTACAAGGTTTTGCTGATAAATATGATTTATTATTAGGAAAATAAGAAGTAAAGATATAGAGAGAAACAAACAACAAAGTTTCGTACCTTTATTTTAATAATAAATAAATAATTACATAAAACTAAACATACTGTTAAAGAGTATCGCATTAATTTCTATTCACGTTGTTATGAGATAAATTATTGTGAAACGTTAAAATCAATAAATTATAACCTAAAAATGTTATAAAGATAGTTTCACAAATATTTACTTTCATAATATACGAATTAATAATAGTCACCTATACTTATATAATTAATCAATGAAATACACTTTAACAATAAATTATTTGAGCAATAACTTTTATAATTTAAAATAAATACTAACGTCCTAATGACTGGATGGCTTTAAATATAAATTAGGATTAAATATTACTACAATCTCATTTTGTTAGAGACATTCTATGGAATTAATTACTTATTAAATATTGAAACAGAAAATTGAGAACAGAAAATTGTTAAGAATCACCTGTCAAATATTGGGTTGTAAAAAATTTAGCATAAATTTTATTCATCTACCTCTGCATTTCAAATGTTAATAATGAGTATACTAATTACAATTATAATTGTATAATTATATATACATGTAAATGAATAATCGTAGAAATTTAAATTTAAAAATGTTGCAACACCGACAAATTACCAATAGAAAGCCACGTTATTTGTGAGTGTCATAGGCTATATATCATCACGCTAAGGCCAATAGGAACGGAGCAACAATGAAAAATGTTTTAAAATTGGGGTATTTTCTCCTTTTGACAGCTTCCGCTGCGTCTTAGCCCAAAATAACCATTCCACGCGTACGAAGTCGCGGGCAGAAGCTATTAACTAATTATATTATCTATAATTATATTATAAAGAGGTAAAGTTTGTGAGGTCGTAGGGGGTAATATCTGAGGAATCGGAGAAAAAATGGTCGAACGAAAACGTTTCTTACGAACTCTGCCTTAACTATGAGAGATATATGATTGAGTTCTAGAGAAAAGTTGTAGCTTGATAATGCCTATTATCATCCAATGAAGTGGGCACGGGTCGGCTAGTAATATATATAGACCACTACATGACATTTCAAGATCCCGCCAAAAACTCCCAAATTGATTTTGAAAACGATAAACCGTTAAGTAAGGTCTGTCATTTATACATGTACAGTTTGATTATATATTCCAGCAAGCTGTGCCCGCAACTATGTCCGCGTGGAATTAAATGTAACATTACAAAATACCCGGGTTTTTGATGAGGTTGAAGTCCATTTACTTATCTCATTTTCTCTCTTAAGTCAAGTCGTCATTAAAAGTAGGTACAATAGCTTTTAATAAAGTGAACTGATTTTAATGAAACAAAGATTAGTTTCAGCGTGGCTCTACCACCATTAAAACGTTGAAACTATTACTGGTTTCAGCATGAATGTGTCGTCTGTCCTGGGTAGTACCACCCTCTCATAGAAAACCGACGTGAAGTAACAGTGCTTGCATTGTTGCGTTTCGTCCTCCCCTCTCCTCTCTCCTCTCCCTTTCCCTCCCCTAACCCTTCCCCCCAAGAATGGCAACGCTCTTGCAACTCCTCTGGTGTTGTTAGTGTCCATGGACGGTGGTGATCACTTAACATTAGGTGACCGACCTGTTTGTTTGCTTCCTAAATATTGCAGACGTCCAGGAATAAGTAATAAAATAGATTTCAAACATTTTTAGAAATGTCGTATCTGTTTGTATGAATACGCATCACTGCTAGAATACTGAGTTCATGATAAAACCTCTTCAAGAAAATCATAATGCATATCTTCGATCAACAATTAATTTTTGTTTCATTAAAATCGGGTCAGTCTATCAAAAGTTATTATACTTTAATTGACGACGCGACTTAAGTACGAGAGAAATGTAGATGAATAAATGGACTTAATATATTCCGATGACTTGACGCTGTTTTTTTTACATTAGATTTCACACGGACGACATTACGGGCACAGCTAGTCATTTACATATATAAAAACGCAAACAAACTGACGAGCCGTTGCTAATATATTATTAGTTTCAAAGTAAAAAGTTTTATATAAGACTTATAATTAAAATAGATAGTAATTCGCTACTAACGCTAGGTTTTGGACGTAGCTGTAAAATAAATAAATTTTAATACGAAATAATAAATGCAAAGTTTAACTATATAGTAAATTTAAAAAATAGTTTATAGAATAATATTTAATTTATTTATTATAAGATTATTAAATATATAAATAAATAAGTTAGTAAATAAGTTAATTGTTAAAAATACGATAACAATACTTATGTAAACTTTACACTTTAGTCACATATTACAATGAATAATACGATTACATTTTACATAATATCGTTCTTATTAATTTTCAATGAAAACAAACATATAAAGGTCGCCTACAATAGTATATGTATTTATTCTTGGAAACATTTCGATGACATTAACAAAAAAACATCTGAAGGCGGAATTGTATAGCCTAATTAATATATATAATTTTAATTTAAAAAATACGAAACGTAATATAAAATCCACATAAATATATTTTATTATCAGATGGCTATGGGAAATCATTTTAATTTTTATTAATATCGTGGACACAGTACGGGTAGAGTGCGACACAGTCTTTCTGCTCTTGCCCGTCTCTGGCGGCTTGAACATAACTGTAATATTGTAAGGCTAGTTTGCTGTCAGCGGCCGGTAGGAGTTCGTTGGAGTCTCTGAAATAAATGTAATTACAAATAAATACATCATTATTATTGAAGTGAAAACTTCTTAAGGCTCCTTGAGCGGTATTTTTTTCAGTAGGAGATAAATTAATAAATTCTCGTTATGACACGTGACCGACCGTATTGCCCTCGCACGGCTTACGTTAGATCAGCGACGTGTAGTATAAATACTGATATTATAAAGAAACTTTTTTTTTTGGTTTAAAAGGTACCCTATATCATCTTCTGTACTCCTGACGACGTGTGTACAAAATTTCATAATAATCGGTTGAGTAGTTTCGCATTTCAATTATTACTTTAGAGTAAGGATTATACCAGGTGAAAGGTTAGACACTCGCATTATCCTAGGATATGACACTTCATGGTCCCATTTAACACATAAAATAATAATATCAAAACAAATACTAATAGACAACAAATCGAACCTTAAGTAAAGATTGTTCTAAGAATGTCAAAAGTATGGATAATAACTTAAATAAACCTAGGTTGAATGACCGGTGAAAAAACCTGCGAGCGGCGACTTGCAGTTAATAACTTTCGATAGTAAAACGGACCTTTTGTTTGTTCAAACTTCGAAAAATTATCCTTTGTTAGTTGATTGGCTTCGCTTTCAATTAACTTTCACCTCACTCGACGGCCATTGACGCTGTGCTTTAACATAAACGCGTAGAGGATTGCGTATAATTTTCGTATGTTTCTAGATAATGAGGTCAAGTATTAAGCACCTATTTTTTAAATTCATTTAGAACGAGAATCGAATACAGAGTGTCCTCCATAAATATTGCTACTGTGTAAATATTCACCTGGTATATACATAGCTATGACAATCTTTGCGACCTTTAATAATTTAATTTAAATAGAATTTCATGTTCCCAAAACTTCTGTATCACCTACTTCACGCGGTGATGCCATTTCTTGTTGTTTTAAAGTCAGTGTTTATTATCTTTGGTTAAGTGCAAAAGAATGAGAAAAGGTTACTTATACAGAGATGCGAATGTTAAGGATGTCTGAAGTAACTAGAATGTATACGATTAAGAATAAGTATATTAGAGCAAGTTTAATAATAGCACCAGTAACAAAAGTTGTAGAGTATGTTAGCATGGTATATTATGAGAAGAGGTGAATGTCATATAACACGAAGAGTAGACGGATATTTTTTTTTTATAGTAGCACGACAAAATGACTGCATTGTGCCTGATGGTAAGCACAGTACAATCCAAAAACAACGGCGACCACCGAGTGACACACTATCCATCGCCGGTCGCCGCTGTCATGCCGGCCTGCGAAAAGCTGGATATGCACAGCCTGATCCCGAAACGCGATCCGCAGAAGCGAATCACTATGACGGGCTTTTTCGCCATATACATGGTGGTTGCGACCCAGTCAGGCTGTGAAACCCTACCACCCCGCTTTCGCCATTGCCTCGTTCGTTATGCAGCAGGGTGCACCACGTGCAGGTTAGGTTGGCTTGGATGTCTCAAGTCTTAGATGTTATTTGACACCCCTTACACCCCTTAGTATACTATAGGAGTAAAGGAAGACCGAAAAAGATATGGATGAATTGAATGAAAAATTATATGAGTATCTATGTGAATGAGATGACATCTCAGTGGAAACATGTTACGACGGCCTTATTTAGGTCGGATAAAGGTATGAAAACGATGATACTGTAAGAAAAATACAATCAGGCAGTGAACTTACTTGCTAAGCTCGTTTGAGATCAAATTACTGTAGGGCGCATGTTTGAAGGGATCCCCATACAGTAAGCAAACTGCTCGCTCTCTGCACCCGATGTCATTGGCCCCTATTGTTATGAGAATTGCGTCAACTTTTTCAAGCAGCGCTCCGTAGAACTTCTCTGCTGCTATCGTGTCCTGTAAACATAAGCATTAGGAAGTTATATTGTTTTGTTCATTACACATATTTTAAATCTATGTTTAACAATATTACAAAAAATATTGCTTTTCTCGTTTATTTGTGTGTTCCCTTAGTTCATGTGAACTTCTACCTACTTTTGCAGGTGGTAGAGCCACGCTGAAGCTATTATTGGTTTCAGCACGAATGGGTCGGCTCGTCCGGGGTAATACCACCCTCTCATAGAAAACCAACGTGAAGTCACAGTGCTTGCATTGTTGCGTTTTGTTAGGTCGGTGAGAGCGCCGGAGGACCACCTCCCATCCCCCTCCCAATCCCTCTCCTCGACACCTCCCCCAAACACAGGCTGGCAACGCATTAGCGACTCTCCTGGTGTTGTTAGTGTCTATGGACGACGGTGATCACTTAACATCAGTTGACCCGCCTATTCGTTTGCCTCCTATGACATAAAAAACAACGCAATTTAATTCAGTTTACATAATCATTTACGCGATTTCTTCTGAAAGGTTTGTACATCCATATTTTACTTATGTGTTAATTTTGAATCTAATATTACATATAGTACACGAAGAAAAGTATTTGTTATGGATACATAAAATATGTCTAGAATTCAACTAATTAATGTTGTTGAACGGAAGGGCCTTTATAGCTCCACCAGGCTTGGGGACAACCATGGAAGGCACTAAACTGAAATGAGAAATAATGCAAAAGCATCATAGTGGTGGAACTTCGGCATGAGGTGTCACCTTGCGTAAAAATATCGCGGATCTATATCGAACTACCTAAACATGAGCGCTAAACTTTTATGAAACATTAGTAGCAGACACAGTAATCCACTACTATATATAATTACGACCATATGTAGAGATGTGAACGGTCCAACGATTCGGGCGAGAATGATCCCCACCCTTTTTCCACTACGCCTTTTATAAGCCTCCATCGTATTAGAGGGTAGCGCGTAATATATTTAATAAGCTTGTATGAGTATAGTATAAATATATATAATAAATAGTCAGGCTAAAAACTTGATACAGAAAAAGCGAGGTTATGTAGTAAATATATATAAAGAACACTATTACAGTAATAAATACATTTTAATCTAAAAATAAACAAAGTCGAGATAAAATATTTTACATACTGGATCAGAAGCTGCGATTATTTGCTGTTGCTGTTTCACGAGTTCCGTCTCAGTTTTTACTCTGTTATTTTCTTTTAACTTTATAGCCGATACTCTGAGAATCTCGTCCCTTACTGATGACGGAGGAGCTCTTGCCGCTAAAGCCGCTGCCCGAACCTAAATTGTTAATTATTTCAAATTAGGACATTTAAACAGTTAACACAACAACATACAGTTAACAGTTTTCGCTCGCGAAAATGTACATGTGACCTATCCTTCGGAAACACTATTTTTTCTAGATAAAATGTACACTATGTTCTGTTTTGTACCCTTGACAGCGTCTATGTAAAATTTCCTGACTATTGATTAGCCACTGTAACAAACAAACTTACTTTGTCGTGTATAATATTAATTATTAATTAGTTATATAAATAGTACAAAAAGAGTCGCTTTTTGCGTTTGTCTGTGTGCTCCCTTAGTTCTTGTGAATTAGGTAACGTATTTTGATTCAGTTTTCACGAGCATTTACGCGATATCTTCTATCAGGAAATTCCTATAAATTAAATATGGTACACAAAGAAAAGTATCTATATATTAATACGTGAAGCCTAATCTTTGTATCCCTTTTTAACGGAATTGGGCGAACGGATGAACGTGAAATTTGGCATAGTTGAAGTTTATATGGAGGAGAAGTGCAGAAAGCTATTTATTTTATATAAAATGTATTAGAAGTACATTAAATTAATTAAAATATGCATTACTCACACTACTGCTTCAATTTTACACAACATATACACACATGTATATAAAAAAGAAATTTTGACATCTGTCAAGAAAGGACTTCAAAAAAGGTTGTGAAGGAGGTTGCTATGCTCGACTGTATGTATTATTTTACTCTTACGTTCCAATTACCCTTTTCATTTAATTTCACTCTACATTCAACAATGATATTAACCCTAATAAAATTCAAACTTTAAAAAATCAATGAACTATGGTCGAATGTCGACCGCTGGGCGCCCACTAGTTTGTTGTAAATACATAAAATATGTTTTGAATTCGGTAACAGTATTTTTTTTTGGATGAAAACGGTCTATGGTTTCTATATACCTCTGTTAAAGGTCTATCCAAAATTTCATGATCGGTTGAGTAGTTAAGGCGTCAAAGCGTAACAAACAAACAAACTTGTTTTGGCATGTATAATATTAATTGGTTAAATACATATAATATACTTATTAAAACATAAATGTATTTTTATTTACTGCAGTTCTTTTATTGCCAATTTTCTTTTTTTTATAGTAGCACGGCAAAATGACTGCACTGTACCTGATGGTAAGCACGGTACAATCCAAAAATAATGGCGACCACCGAGTGACACACTATCCATCGCCGGTCGCCGCTGTCATGCCGGCCTGCGAAAAGCTGGATATGCACAGGCTGATCCCGAAACGCGACCCGCAGAAGCGAATCACTATGACGGGCTTTTTCGCCATATACATGGTGGTTGCGACCCAGTCAGGCTGTAAAACCCTACCACCCCGCTTTCGCCATTACCCCGTTGGTTATTCAGCAGAGTGCACCACGTGCAGGTGAGGTTGGCTTGGGTGTCTCAAGTTTTATGATGTTATTCGACAGCCCTTACACCCTCTTAAGACCAGTTAGGATTAAAATAAAAAAAAATACAGAAACTACTAAGACTGATATATCTCGAGATTATTTTCCATAAACCGACTAATGTAATAGAACTTTTCTATTCGACCTTTAGAAATATATATGGCAATAAGTATGGCTCAGATATTATTTGCATTGTTGCGTTTCGTTCGGTCAGTGAGAGCGACGGAGACCCATCTCCTCTCCCCTTCCCCCTTCACTTACTCTCCCTCCTCCCAAGACAAATTGGCAACACACTTGCGACTCCCTTGGTGTTGCAAGTGTCTATGGACGGTGGTGATCACTTAACATCAGGTGACCCACCTGTCCGTTTGCCTCCTATAATATAAAAAAAAATTAAAACTATAAACATTTATATTGACATTAGTTAAACTACTTACGAGAGCTTCTTTTTCTACTTGTAAAGAATCTTTTGGAGTTTTCTTTCCCCGATAGTAGGGATTAGGAGGTCCAACAGGTCTGTAATAAATTGTAACATTAGAACGCATTACTGAAACAATATTAAAACTTTATGTCTGTTGACATTTATGTTAAATATTCACAAGAATCCTACCTTCCACTATTAGCAACCGGTACCCGTTGACCCGTGTTTGGAGTTACGACGTTCGGTACCAAATTACTGCCACTATATTCGCCTATATTCATTGACTGACCTGTAAACATTTCGTAACTCAAGTTTTAAGACACATACAAGTAACATAAAAAGTAATATAATCAAATAAAAACACAGCTATGAATAAAAATAAAAAAAGAACATAATTATTACATACACAATGTTAGTATTCTCTGTAGGTGGTAGAGTTACGCTGAAGCTATTACTGGTTTCAGCATGAATGGGTCGGCTCACCCGCGGTGGTACCATCCTCTCACAAAAACAACCACGTCAAGTAACAGCGCTTGTATTGTTGCGTTTCATTCGGTCAGTGCAGCGCTGGAGGAAGGCCCCCCAAACAAAGGCTGGCAACGCGCTTACAACTCCCCTGATGTGGCTAGTATCTATGGACGGCGGTGACCATTTACCATCAGGGGACCCGGCTGTTCGTTTGGCTCCTATGCTATAACAGTATTAATAAAAAAAAGTCTCTATGCTAACATAGTCTAAAACATGGTACACTAGTTGAAAATAAATTTAGATTATGGCCTAAGGAATTACTATATTTACAGACTCGGATCGGAAAGCCATTTTGTCGTCCTTACAAGTGGTACATGTAAAAGTTTCGGTTTTCTTAATGTACTTGTGGGTACAGATAACTTTGGATTATAATTCTAGACAGTCTACGATTCCATTGACTATATTACTTAAATAAATTAAATCGGCTATTTTACGTCGTTGAGTGACAAAAAGTGGATATGTTTACAACGCTCTATAGAATCAGGTAAGTAATAGGAAGTTCTAAATTGGAAATAACCTGGAAGCGTTTTTAGATCTATTCAATACGAGAAATGTATATATTATAGTTAGGGTTCCTAACTTGAGAAGCATATTCTAACTGACTACTTTTAGCAAATGTATTGATCTACCAGAGAGACAAATTCATCGATATTATAATATGCGTTAGTTAAAAGAAAAATTGTTATGATAAGTCAATGTAGACGCCAATTAAATAGTTCTTGGATTGACTTAAAACAGTGTTTTATTAAAATGAAAATCTGTTACACTTCAGAAGAGGTAGGTAAATATTATAGTGGACGCCGCTTTGCAGTTCCGCTTGGATTTGATTGAACACTACCACGTCTAAACGTGTTTCGCTTCTTTACGGAATATCTTCAGATCGATGTTGACTCTTCCGCCCGCTCGCATCGGAAGTGCAAAGTAGCGTCCACTATAATACTTAATGATGGATTTCCGCAAAGTAACGCCTTCTTCAATCAAAGAGGTAGGTAAGCAGTTGAAGCAGTCATTCAAAAATCAATAGCTTGTTTTAATGCTTAAATTATCACGCTTATTAAATTTAATTATGAATTTGTTTAATATTTACATACCAGGTGGTTTTTTTTTTCGAACTGACTAGGCTATTGACCAAACAAGGTCTTAACAGCTTCACCGGACTACTAAGGCGAGCGCTTAAGGCACTCTGCCAATTTTATTTTGACAACTAGCTCAAGGTTGCGCGGCACACCTCGGCTTTGGTTGTTGCCTGATACATGCAATTCGCGACCCATCTGAGCTAACCTAAGCTATATGTGTACCAAGCATACATACCTCAACAACTCTTATATATATTTCGTACCGGATAATATTCTAAACTATTTCAGTTTGATAAAGGAAAAAAATTAAACCCTTCCACTAGCATGTGTAAGCGTGCATGCGTGCACGTGTGTGGTGGTGATATGTGTAATGGTGTCGCAGTGATGTAAGATTTTGTGTCTACATACCAGGTGGCATTCCAAGACCCCAAGCGTTTATGTCATTCGCATCGTTCACGTTCGGTTTGAAATTTGCTATGGCGTTGCGATGTATGTCTGATGATAAATACCTTAAAGGAATAATAGAATAACTAAAATCTCAATGTAAGGGCAAAATTCACAATATTATACGGCAATTTCTAATAAATACTACTACATAATCAATTACTGAAATATTCAACTGGCTTACATATATGATACTAGCCTCTGCCCGCGACTTCGTACGCGTGGAATAGTTATTTTGGGCTAAGTCGTAGCGGAATCTCTCAAAAGGAAAAAAAGCCCCGATTTTAAAACATTTTCTATTGTTAATCCGTTCCTATTGGCCTTAGCTTGATGATATATAGCCTATATGACACTCACAAATAACGTGGCTTTATATTGGTCAAACAATTTTCAAACTCGGTTTAGTAGTTCCTGAGATTACCCCTTACAACGTCACAAACTCATAAACTTTACCTCTTTATAATATTATAGCCCCTGCCCGCGACTTCGTCCGCGTAGTAATAGTTACTACTCTGGGCTAACGCTGACACACAGCAGAATATTTCAAAGAGAAAAATATATCTCGATTTTTAAACATGTTTCACCTGTGGACCGCTTCTATTGGCCTTAGCGTGATGATATATAGCCTATAACCATTCTCAATGAATGAGCTATATAACACTGAAAGAATTATTCAATTCGGACCTGTAGTTCCTGAGATTACCCCTTACAACGCCACAACGTTACAAACTTTACCTCTTTATAATATTGGTATAGATAGACTAATAATAATATTGCAAATCCATATAATACATGTATGCATTTTGTACTGGATGCGTTTATTATAATTCTTTCGGATTCAATCACAATAATGACATTATGAAGCGATTTAAGGTCGATTCCTGTTAAACGGAAAAGTACTTACTCGCTTCCTAGTCCTGGTCCGGATAACTCCCAGTCCTGTTGGTAATGTTCAAAACCGGGTGCAGAGCCTTGTCCGTGTGGCCGAACGACTGCTGAGCCATGTGAAGAATGCCCATAAACTGGGGCGTGGGGAACCTATTAAAAAAGTTACAAACGTTTTTTATTTATACAAAAAAATCGCTGGATACAAATATTTATGTTATTCATGTCATATATACTATAAATAAATATAAATGTTTTAGACTAAGCCATGATACTTTAACTGATGATTTAAATGACGGAAGGCCATTCCTTAAAACGCCAACAAGAAGTTACTTAATTCTTACCAAATTATTTATCAAGACATCGAAAGTTAAAGCAGTTAATACGCTTATAATTTACGAAGAGAATCACAATAATTATGCAAAAAATGTTTTGTAATCTTCACGCGATGTTTCAATTTTACAGAATTACTGCACGCAAACATGAACTGATGTGACGAGACGTTTGGTTGGTTTGATTGTCATAACTCACGATACGGATTATGGTAAGATACGCAACAAATTTAATACAATTATAACCATAGAGTGGACAATAATGATTCAATTGGCGTATCTTGTGGTATATGTGCAAAGGTAAAGTGCAAAGTAATGTCAGCAAAATTATTACACTGTGACTGAAGACATTTCCAATAGAACTGCTCAAATGTAATATAATAAAACCGACGTCATTCGGTAAAGAAATATGTGCGGAGATACAAAAGATTTTAAATGAGTTTACAGACGAATTATTTTATGGAAACAAAGTTAAAGTACTTAGTAAAGGAAATAATAAATATGGATGTAGAAAACAGGATAAAGCATAAGTGATGTTAAATACTCATAGTAACTGCAGCCTACAGCTGTTTATAAGCAGCCTCAAGTGCCTCAAGTAGGACATTAGTTCTAATCAAGGCCAGTAAATAATTAGTTTCTAGTCCTAACGACTGAGTTGAATATCATACGTGGAATCATAGCAGCGTGAGCCTTTCGCGATTAAATTAGGTATGATGAGAATGACTCCGGAGCGTAACCTTATATAAATTCTACAATTTTTTTTTATTATTATGATTCGAACGCTTCAATTCTAAACTTTTCAATAACTGAAATCATTGGAAAATATGTGCCTAATACAACACAATGAAATATTTGGCTTTATTCGTGTGTTAAAGGAAATTTCGAAAATATCGAAAACTTTCCATAAAACTGAAAAAAGAAGTTTGAGTTTTTTTAATAGGTCCATGTTATCCAAATACAAAGTCTTATATATCGTTTTAGAACAGTTACCATATCGTACAGTGGTTTGTCTATGTAGTAGGTCGTAAAAAAATGATGGACTTACAATTTTCGATAATTAGTGTGCCCTCAAAAAATAAATGACAAAAAGGCCTGCTTGTGGCTATGTTGAAGATATTTCATAATACGTGTACTTCAGTGTTTGTAGACAAATATATAATGTCCACAAGATATTTAGGAGACCTTGCACCAAAACTTTGGATCAGATTTAGATCCTTTTACTATATTTGCAATCGATAATTTCATACATTTTCACACAAATAAACTTTGTGTTGTTAGTAGCCCTTAAAGAAAATACGAAAGACCATTTGATTACCTTATGATGATGTGTTATCAAATGATGGTGATGATGATACTTCGTCGTGTGATAGTTTTGGTGGTACCAAGAACACAGCTTGAATATATGACTCAACGCTGGGAACAAGAATAGTAATAGTTTCAGGAACATCTTCTTAGCTGTGGTCACCCCCAGTATCAACGGTAGTACGAAGATCAATTTCAACGCTATTAGCTTTACAACCAATATAATAGCTATGGCTGCTGTGACGAGTTTCTTCCTGATGTATTTCTCTGGAATCAAATTGATTGATGATTAAATATAGTGGTATAGGAAAGACAAACGCGATTATATTTTTACTAGTCGTCGTCCAGTCATCGTAATTCAACCACTTTTTAAAAATGTTCAAGGTTTCCAGGTTTTTTTACCTATCAGTGTGAAAATATTGTAGATTGTAGACTTTTTTTCGAACTGAGTATACGCTATTGTCCTGATGGACCTTCACAGCTTTACCGGACTAGTAGGATACGCGCTTGGCAAAAAGCTCAAGTATGCCAAAGTGATCGGTGACCAAAAATGGGTTGAGTAGCTTCGGAGTTCATCGTGGACAAACATTATGACACTGGATTTTTATTAGCACTCAGCCGCTTGGCAGCAAGTTCAAGGGTACCAAAGTGATTGGTGACCAAAAATCGGTTTGGTAGCTTCGGAATTCATCGTGGACAAACATTATGACAATGGATTTATATTAGCACTCAGCCGCTTGGCGGCAAGTTCAAGGATACCAAAGTGATCGGTGATCAAAAATCGGTTGAGTAGCTTCGGAGTTGATCGTGGACAAACATTATGACACTGGATTTTTATTAGCACTCAACCGCTTGGCAGCAAGTTCAAGGATACCAAAGTGATCGGTGACCAAAAATCGGTTTGGTAGCTTCGGAATTCGTCGTGGACAAACATTATGACACTGGATTTTTATTAGCACTCAGCCGCTTGGCAGCAAGTTCAAGAATACCAAAGTGATCGGTGACCAAAAATCGGTTTGGTAGCTTCGGAATTCATCGTAGACAAACATTATGACACTGGATTTTTATATAGTTAGATCCATATATTGTATATAAGAATCTAAAGAGGTGTTGCATAAATAAAATGAAATAATATTTTTACTTACTTATTTTATGAAAGAATAACCTGCCTACTCCATTTTCATTTGAACTCGGTTCCAAGTCTATATGAATGAGCGCTCCCGTCTTCGTCAGAGCCCTTGGGGATACTTTCAATGTGGCACCTTCGAAGAAATACTCCGGTAACCTAAGCTTCATGTCGTGCGTGACAAGGAATTTAACTCCTTTATCGTATAGCGCATCTGTAATTTCTTCAAGCGGGCTCTCTGTGAACGAAAATAAATAATATTATATCTTTTCTATATATCTATATTTTTTTTATCGTTAGTAACTTACGGCAAACTAGTGGCCAGTCACGGCTTAACAAAAAGACAGATTGTTAACATTATGGAACATAGAAAAAGAATGTTGTGTTAATGCATCAACCTCATTGGTACTTGTGAAAAAATAGCTGGTTAATGTCTCAAAATAAAAAAAATATATATTGTCATTACGAATTCGAACATAAAATATGTGAAAATTTTAATATACAGTGATATATTTTTCTTAAACGGATTTTTATTATATTTTACCATCTTTGCCTTGCGAGAAGTAAACACATATAGCCCAAAAGATCTAGACAATGATGCTCTCCTAAGTCCTTTCACATAATTGCTTGTTACGCATGATTTTAAGTCTGTGATATCTATTAACAATTAATGATATGCTGGAGAAGGCCGTTTTAATCTATTTTAAAACTTTATTTTTTTATGACATAGGAGGCAAAAACAAGTGGGTCATCTGATCTGATCTGAGTGATCACAACCAGCCATAGACACTAACAACAGCAGGGGTGTCGCAAGTGGTAGATGGTGGTTAATGGTGGTAGAGCCACGCTGAAACTATTACTGGTTTCAGCATGAATGGGGCGGGTCGTCCGGGGTAGTCCCTTTCATAGAAAACTGACGTGAAGTAACAGTGCTCGCATTGTTGCGTTTCGTTAGGTCAGTGAGAGCGCCGGAGGCTCACCTCCCCTCCCCTCTCCTCCTCTCCCTCTCCCTCCCCTAACCCTTCCCTCCAAAGGGTGGCAACGCACTTGCAACTCCTCTGGTGTTGTCTGGTGTTGGTGACCCACTTGTTCGTTTGCCACCAATGCCATAAAAAAAAAAGTGTGTTGCCAGCCTGTGTTTGGGGGGAAGGGTGGTAGGG